>CAXKVX010003331.1:0-43528 GCA_964058865.1 Eleocharis quinqueflora
AGATCACTACTTTTCATTTTTGAAAAGTACTACCCTACTTTTCTTAATTTGAAATGAAAAGTACTACCCTACTTTTCTTAATTTGAATCGTTGATGGTATCCAACGGATCAGATTAAATAAAAGATCTGTCCTCTCAACTATAAGACTTTGATGTATGAGCACAGGTCATTTATTACAATTATAGAAGTTGAATCATAAAATGTATCGTGTATCGGTGAGTTTTGTATCGTATCGTGTATCATGTATCGTATCGTGTCATTGCTAAAATATGTTAAGCTATTTTTTAAATAACAAAAAGATTATAGTAATTAGTATCTAACAAAAAATTTAAATAACTAAAGAAAGTATCGTAATTTTAAATATTATTAAGTGTCAATTGATATCGATGTTAAGATATTTACCTTGAGAAATGGCGATTCACACTACTCGTATCGAATCGTAAGATACGTATCTATCGCCCTTTGACTCGTATCGAATCATAAGATACTAACTTCTATTTACAATACTTATTTATAATCTATAAGACTGATGTAAAAGCATTAATAAAGCTAAGGTATTTAACAATAATTGATACATATGTCACATAAAGCAGTTTGATTCATCATTTGCGGATCTACATCCAGTGGCGGAGCCACGTAGCTCCACGGGGGTGTTGCTGAACCCTCCTGGAATTTTTTTTCAAAAATGATCATATATTAAAAAAATTTCAAATATGATCATGTATTTGAAAATAATTTTTTTTCTGCATAAATGACCATGTAAAATAATTTTTTTTCAAGAAATAATCATCATTTCGAATCCCCTGAAAAAAAACCCGTAAATCTTGAAACCCCCTGGCGAGAATTCTGAATTCGCCCCTGTCTGCATCTATTGCCATAATTTGTCAAGTGTTAGAATTAGTTGCACCAGCAGATGAAGAAGGAAAGGGAAAGAGATGGAGAAATAATCAGAGAGGAGAGGAGAAAGAAGGAGAAAGGGATATTTTAGATATATTTTGTTTTGTTTATTTTTAAATTGTATTAAAATACGGATAATGATATTTTAGCAAATTAATTTGAAATTTAATGATATTCGGCAATTCGTGTAATTGAGTGACATTTTGATAATTGTTGTGTTATTGAGTGGTATTTAGATAAATTTTCTTTAATTAATTCGTTTCGTGACCCTTCTCTATTAGTTATGCATGTAACTATATTATTATTCAAAATGAGTTATTATGCATGTTAATTATATTATTATGCATGTTTATTAGTATATATTATTTATTTCAGAGTGTGTTATTAAATGTGTTATGATTTATGTTAATTGTATTATTATGCATGTTGTTCGTATTATTATACATGTTAATTGTTTTATTATTCAGATTGCGTTGAAGTGATATGAGAAACTGAAGAGAACAATTTAAGGAAAATGATGAAGTAAAGTTGCGTCGGGAGGCGCGTTTTCAGTCGAACGTTCATTCAATTAGATGCATAATAAAAAATAATGTGCATAATAATAAAAACAATGTACATAATAACTATTATAATGTTAATTGAAGGCAACTGAACATATGGCCGAAACATTTTTCTTTCTCAATTACTTCAATTAGTCCGTTGTCAAAAGAAATAAATGCTTCGATAAAATCAAAACTTTGGAAAATTCAGTTATTATGCATGTTAATTATATTATTATGCATGTTTATTAGTATATATTATTTATTTCAGAGTGTGTTATTAAATGTGTTATGATTTATGTTAATTGTATTATTATGCATGTTGTTCGTATTATTATACATGTTAATTGTTTTATTATTCAGATTGCGTTGAAGTGATAGGAGAAACTGAAGAGAACAATTTAAGGAAAATGATGAAGTAAAGTTGCGTCGGGAGGCGCGTTTTCAGTCGAACGTTCATTCAATTAGATGCATAATAAAAAATAATGTGCATAATAATAAAAACAATGTACATAATAACTATTATAATGTTAATTGAAGGCAACTGAACATATGGCCGAAACATTTTTCTTTCTCAATTACTTCAATTAGTCCGTTGTCAAGAGAAATAAATGCTTCGATAAAATCAAAACTTTGGAAAATTCAGTTATGATATAACTTTCAAATTAGTACATATCTGAAATTTCAGGAGTCGTTGGGAAGCTATCAACATCATGGGAGATGTCGCAGTAAAAAGATGGTTTTCTCGTTCTCGACAATGTACGAGCTACTTGCAGTGGACAGTACACAAAATTTGGCACGTGACAAATGATTTGCGAAAGAAGTGAAATTGCCTGCAATCCGTTTTCCTTGCTTCAAGCAAGGGTCTAAACAGCTGGACCCGTATTCTCTGCTGTATTTTTGTGTGCAAGTGAGGCTCGAGTTAATTAAGATTGTCGAATTAGAAATCGATTTTCGACCGTCATTAATATGATTCAGAAGGGAGGTTTATAGTATTAAATCAGAACTATTAAATGCTGATTCGACGGTCCAGATCAAAATGCAGCTTTCTGTGCAGCAAAGGATTTCGTTTCCTAGACTAGTAGGTGGAGCATGTACGAAAAGAAGAAGCCAGAAATGCACATTCCGTGCCACTATTTTCAGGACAGTCGACGATGAAATGCATGGAGGTTTCTGAATATGGGACACAAATCTCGATGCCATATTGTTAAAATTCGACGGCTCTAGTTTCGACACTACACGTCTCGTGCAATAGCTGATTTTTTCCTGATTTCAGGTCCTAATTCGCAAAAATTTACGAGTACTACAACAAAAGGGAGATTTAGTAACCCCGTAAAATAATGATTGTTGAAAATTTTGTTAAACACCGTTGGCTGAAGTGTAAAAAAAAACTCTGAGGATACAACAACGATAACTTTAAATAACCGTTGACGTAGGTGGAGCTACGCGAACGATTATTTAAAATAATCATTGTCTTTCATTTCAGTTTTTTTGTCAAAACTCTAAGGCAACGATTTTAAAATAACTGTTATTATAGCTCCACCTACGCCATCAGTTATTTTAAATAACCATTGTCTTATCTCCAACCGTAACTGAAAAATGAACGCTTCGCGACTCTTCTCTCTCACTCTCTTCCTCCTTACTGCCTCTATAACTTCTCAAACTTTATCTGCCCTCTCTTCCACACCTGGTCGCCTCCACACCTTCAGGTCATATGATATGCTAGATGCATGTGTGGATGTTATCAACGATCTCTATCACACACATCTCTTGTTTTCTGCCTCTTGCCGACATCTTGGGCATGGAAATAATCGACTCTGCCAGATTATCCATGTCCTCCAGTGATCTCGTATTTTTTCTCCTATCGCCGACGATCCTTGTCGTGTTTTTCTCCTCTCGCCATGCCTTCTCCTCTCGCTGCCTTATGGTAACTTTTTTTATTCTGTTAAGTATTATTGTTGATGTTGATAGACTTATTGTTGTTGTTTTCTGGCCTCTTTTCTGTGTGCTTGCTTTTGTTGTGTATGTTTGGTTATGTGATTCCATGTTGCTTGTTCGTTTGTATTAGGTAGTTGTGTGCTAGCGCTTTGAATGTTTGTGCTTATTATTCAAGTATTGGTTCAATTTAATTATGTCACAGATATGATATTGCTAGATGTTTGTACAATATCAAGTTTTACTTAGGTCTTTAATCACCTAGCAATTTCAAGTTTAGTGCAATTTAATTGGTTCACAAGACAAGCAATATAAAGATAATAAAAGTAAGATCAAGAGAGCAAAGCACACACGATATTACGTGGTTCGACCTAGAAAACAAATTAGGTCTACATTCACAGTACCTTCGGATCCAAAAAACGCTCCGAGATCGAAACACTATAACCACAAGTGTTTTACAAAATGGAGCATATCTAAAAGTCTCCAAAATCATTGCAATGTGCAAAACCAAGCTTGCAATGTACAACTAAAAATGCCTCGGTCGACAATACAACCAAAAGTTAAGAATGATCCGCTTGACAACACAACACAGACGACACAAACAAGTAGAACAAACTAACTCGAATAGACAATTAGATGATTGACAATGGCTATCTTAAATTCTTTGGTTTGGATGCTTGTAGGAGAAAGCTTTTGTGTTAGTAATGATGCTTTTTGAGTGCTTGTAAACTTAGAGGAATGCTTAGTTAGTCTTCTGGAACGTATGTATCAAGTTTATTTAGATATATCACTTCTTGGATCTTGAAATTTTTAACCAGAGTTGCTTGTGTTACATAAAGTCTTCAATCTGTTATAGAACCTGTTGTGAGTGGTTGAGCACTTTCCAGTTTTGCCGTTGAACTTCTCTGCAACTGACTTCTGGACCCTTCTCCTTCAGTAATCCGTTAAAACAGATGGAGAACCCGTTATAACTGATCGATTGAGAGTGTACGTGTATCTTACTTCTATTATAAGAGCACTCTCATATTTTATAAATTGCCAAAAAGGAGAGATTATTGTACTAAGCAACTTCATTAGTTTGACAATTTGCAAAACAAATGCAATTTAACACGTCTTTTGTTGACATTTTGTGTGTAGGTACACAACTTGAGCAAGAAAAATGCAAGACATGATAAGGCGATGTGTGGGAAGCATCATGGAGCCTTTGTAGCACTAGTTTTTGGAAGCATATGGTAGATTTTTGTATTTCTATGTTTTTATTTGCAAGGACTACGACATTTGGAATAGCCGAATCAAGTCAAAACAGTGTATATGGATACACATCGATATATCGATGTTGATTACCGATATATCGATATATGGTGAAGTCATTCAGATGACTAAGTATAAAAACTCATAAATGACCGTAACAGGTTTTGGAGTCATATCGATGTATCAATTTCATATCGATTGGCCTATCGAAATATTGACGTACTATATCAATATATTGATATCCCTGCTTAGCAGACTCGATTTTGGCTAAGTTAGGGGAGCACTTTCTAAGGGGATCGTCGTAATTAAATCATCATATCACAATCGATATATCAATATGCACGACTTCCAGATTCCATGTTTTTATACAACTATGTAAGGAGCTGATCTCTTTCCTCTCTTATAAAGAAAACTTTCCACACTCATTCTTGCAATCTAAGAGAGATCAAAGCTTCCTTCTAGCTTTCCTCAGCCATCGTCTAATCATCTATTCCAGCTATCAATTGAGTATTTTGACTTGAGTGATTGAGTACCAAGTTACCAACATCTTGTGGAAAGACAGTGTCAGGCTCGTCCACCTTTGATCCCTTTGTGGATAGTTCTTGTAATCCTTTGTGGATTTGTTGTTTGATCCCTTAATTGGATCAGGATTTCTAGTTGCTCATTTATTTTGTAAGAGAAATAGAATCCACCTTTGTAAGAATGTTTTGTGACAGTGTATCGGGTCCGGTGTGGAATCGAGGAGTCCTATGGACGTAGACCTTGAAAAGATTTTAGCCGAACCACATTACATCTAGTGTCACATTTCACTTACTCTCTCATACTCTCTCTATCTCTCTTTGTTACTTCCTTGCAATTCTTTGAGCTCTTTGTTTGTAATTGTTTGAGTCAATTGTATTAATTATGCATACTCTTGTTAGTCTTGATCTTTCGCACTTTAAACCTTAATTTTAGTATTTTTTCTAACAATAATGGTTTGGAACCCGTTGTGACTGGACTGGGATGTGTTACAGTAATGCAAGGCTCAAACTTTTTTGTACTTAATAAATCTTCCCAACTCCAAATCTCCTGTCTTGTGGGTCCTCTTGTCAGGAACTCGTTATGACTCATAGGACACCCGTTATGACGGGTTGCAACCTGTTGTGACAGGTTCTTCATGCGTTACAGTAATGCATGGATCTGCCAAGCTCAGTTTTGCTTGCATCTTGCACCATATTGCTTCTCTTGACTTGTACATGTTGTATTTGACCTTTGCATGATCAAATGTACTTGTGTTAACTTTCACTTCAACAAAACTCAATTGTGCAAATATTAGTACTGATTTGTTTTGCAAATTTTCAAACCAAGATGAATTTAAGCCAACAAACTCCTCCTTTTGATAATTTACAAAACCTTGTAAGTGCATGCCGAAAAATTTATGAAATGATGCACTACAATACTACATCTCCTCGTTTTTGCAAATATTGACAAAAGACTCAATTCTAGTTTAATTCTCCCACTTAATATGAGCATGTATTACTTAACAAGTCAAGTAATTTACTCTCCTCGAATTATGCATTTTTGTTCGAATTTGACAATAAGCATAAGCATTTTATCATGCTCTCCCTTAATTCTATAATAAATGAATATGACAATTATATCAATCAAATCACACATGATAATGAGAAACAAAGTAAAAAAATATACTCTAGATAATGCATATAACAGTATAGAAGCGTAAGCTCGCCCTCAATCAATTCTCAATTTCAATCACACTCAATTTAAATCTTAATTCAATATGTTGGTTTGTATCAAGAGACTTATAAAGACATATGCTATTTGGTTCTTAGTTTCAATATGCACAAGCTCAATGTTCCATTTTTCAACCTGATCCTTGAAAAATTGATGCCTAATGTCAATGTGCTTAGTTCTTGCATGTGAGATTAGATCTTTAGACATCATAATTGTGCTAGTGTTATCACACTTTATGAGTACTTTCGTGAAATGCAAATCAAAGTTCTTAAGGATTTGTACCATCCATAATATTTGAGTGCAACAACTTCCCACGACTATGTATTCCGCTTCAACCGTAGAAGAGCAACTGATGTTTGTTTTTTACTCGACCAAGTTATCAAAGATGCACAAAAAAACTGACATGTACCACTAGTACTCTTTCTATCTACATGATCACTGGCAAAATTGGCACCAATATATCCAATAATTTCTAGTTTGGTGGTACGTCCATGCCAAATATCTAAGTTAATTGTACCTTTAATGTAGCGCAAGATCTTTTTTACAGCAATCATGTGAGATTCCTTAGGGCAAGCTTGATACCTTGTGCACAAACACAAATACAATATTATATCCGATCGACTTACGATAAGAGAGAAGACTTCCAGTTATGACCCGATATTAAGAGATATCCACCGCTTTCCTACTTTCATCAAAACTTCAAGACGAGTGTTTGTAACCATATGTATTTTCATAGGCTTGCTATCTTCAACTCCAAACTTTTTGATAAGCTCATTCACATACTTGGATTAGTTGATGACAATCTCTTCGTCATTTTGCTTGATTTGAATTCCGACGAAGAAGTTGAGCTCTCCCATTATTGGCATTTAAAATTCCCTACTCATAAGACTAGAAATAATCTTGACAAGCAAATCATTAGTAGATCCAAAAATGATATCATCAAAATATATTTGCACTAAAAGAATGTCATCTGTGTCTTTCTTGGTAAAAAGTGTTGTATCTTTTAAGCCTCTTTTAGAACCATTTTTAATCAAGAATATGCTCAATCTACCATTTTTAATCAAGTTCTTGGAGCTTGTTTAAGACCATATATGGCTTTATGAAGTTTGTAAACATGGTTGGTAGGAGTTGGATGTTCAAATCCTTTGGGTTGGAAGACAAACTTCTTCATTTATAAATCCATTCAAAAATACACTTTTGACATTCATTTGATATAAGATAAATTTCATGTGAGAAGCATAAGAAAGTAGCACACATATTGATTCTAAACGTGCTATCGGTGCAAAGGTCTCACCATAGTCAATACTCTCTTGTTGGACGTACCCTTTTGCAACAAGTCGTGCCTTATTCCTAACTACATCACCAAAATCATCTTTTTTTATACATTCATTTTGTACCAATGATTGATCAGTTTGTTGGTTTAAGTACCAAAGTCCAAACCTTGTTTCTCTCAAATTGGACAAGTTCTTCTTGCATAGCTAGGATCCAATTAGGTCTTGATTTGCATCCTTAAAGTGTAAGAGTTCTAGTTGTGACACAAATGCACCTACAATTTGGCTTAACTTAGAACGAGTTGTAACCTCAATTCATGGATAACCAATAATATTGTCTAAAGGATGTGCATTAACTTCTCTAAGAACCTCAGGTGGTTAATACTCCGATTGAGTTGGTGAGACATCATCCTCTTGTGTTACTTCATTTATTAAGGTTGTCCCTTCTTCACTTTGGTTGACATCTCTTGGAGTCTCCTCATTCAAAGAATTTGCCTCCCTCTCAACTTGTTACTTTGGGGTCTTTCATCATCCTTTTCATTGACTATAATTCTCCCTTGTATGTTCTCCTTAACTCTTGGAGCTTCTTGAGTAGGATGCTGATCATCACCTTGGTGAGTGCTTGTACCTACAACATCAACTACCTTCTTGACCATATTAGTAGTACTTTAATCAAAGTTGACATGTATAGATTTCATAATAATTTTAGTGTGTGGTAAATACTCTCTATATTCCTACTTGTAGATGGATAACCTACAAAAGTTCCTTCTTTGAATTTTGGATCAAATTTACCTAAGCTTAAAGATTGATAAATAACAAAACATTTTGATCCAAATAATTTGAAATAAGAGATGTTGGGCGTATACCCTTTCCAAATTTCATAGGGTCTAACATAGACACGATTGATGATTTTACAAGCAGTATTAACGGCTTCGGCCCAAATGAATTTTGGTGACATGTATTCATTTAACATGGATCGTGCAAGTTCTTGTAAATTACAATTCTTCTGTTCCACAATACCATTTTGTTGAGGTGTCATAGATGTCGAAAATTCATGTCTATACCCATTCTTAGAACAAAATTCATGTCTGAACTGAATTCTCTGCAAACACCAAATTGCAAATATCATATATCCACTAATCCTAAATGAGACAAAGTGTTTAAAGAGCAGTCCCATACGGGAGACTATTCAAAATTAATCCCTATTGGATTATCTCAAATGGGTGACCTAAATTATTTTTTGTTCCGATATTTTGATCCTATATGACAATACTTACATATATATAACATATAAGTATATATATTATATATATATGTATTCAATTCAATTATATGCAATGCAAATTTCGTATCCAAATAAAACATGCATTAATTCGATCTATAAAACTAATTAAATAAAATATAGATATTAATAAAAAATACCTCCAAATACTTGCAATGCAAAAGGTGATGATGAAGATGAAATCACTTAATTAAATTTAAAAAATGACACATTAATAACAAATTAAATATGAAAAATTTATTAACTACTAAAATTAATATATGCAAGAAATTATTTACCTTAATGGAGAGAGATCTTCAAATTTAAGAGACAATATAGAACATGTAACAAATTTAAAAAGATGAAGGTATTAAATTATTGCTGGTTGGGAGGTATTAAATGGTTGCTAGAAAATTTAATGGCTGATGGTGGCTAATGCTGGTTGGGAGAGGAGAAGGAGGTGGCTAACGCTGGTTGGGAGAGAAGAAAATGAGAGAGAAGAGGTTCTTGGCGGAGAGACAGAAAAATTTCGTGCTAAAACATTTAAAATCGGACGTTTCTCTAATGCCGCTGTTAAAATACTTTTAAAAGCGAACGTTGGGAGATGCCGCTTTAAAAAAAAGGGGCAATTAGCTCCATGCCACTCCAAAACACTTAAATTAGCAAATTGCCACTTCATAATTCCCTCTTTGTTTATTGCCACTCCAAAATGCCACTTTTTTGTTTTATGCCACAATTTTCAAATTTTCACCATTTCTGAATTAAAAATAATTAAAATTAAAAATTAGGCCAGAAATGCCCTTGTCTAATTTTACCCGAACGATTCGAATGGATTGGAATCGTACCAGAAAACATACCAGAAACCGTGCAGCAAAATAGCTGTTTTCACCTTTGAATGTTAGCAACAGAAAAATAGCAGAAACATACCAGAAAACTTCACCTGCTGTTTTCAGGTGTTTTTAGCTGTTTTCAGCTGAAAACAGATCAGCAATACACCAAAAACAGCTGAAAACAAATCAGAAACATACCAGAAATATTCAGGTGCTGTTTTCAGGTGTTAGCTGTTTTTCAGCTGAAAACAGATCAGAAATACACCAAAACAGCTGAAAACAGACGAGAAATATTCAGCTGCTGTTTCAGACCAGAAACTGTTTTCAGACCAGAAATTGTAAAAAACACAAAATAGACCAGATTCTGTTTAGTTCAAATGCTGAAAATCGCATTTTTCAGACCAGAAGCACTGAATTCAGATCAGAAACATTATTTTCAGAAAACGCACAATTTTATTACCTCTTATTTGTAACCTTGGTTTGTGCAGCAACATCAGCAACATCGACGAGGTGCTGACGACGACAGCCGCCGATCGGAGGCACAGACGATGAAGCTCGTCGTCTAGGGTTCTCTGAGTCGAGTCGATGTTGATGCCTATCAGTTACTACGATTCCAATAGTTCGAATCGTTTGGGTAAAATTAGACAAGGGCATTTCTGTCCTAATTTTTAATTTTAATTATTTTTAATTCAGAAATGGTGCAAATTTGAAAATTGTGGCAGAAAACAAAAAAGTGACATTTTGAAGTGGTAACGAACAAAGAGGAAATTATGGAGTGGCAATTTGCTAATTTAAGTGTTTTGAAGTGGCATGGAGCCAATTTTCCCTAAAAAAACCCTTTTAACAACGGACACAATACCAGCGTTCGGTTTTAAAGGCTTTTAAATCGGACTTGCCTAGCTGTCCGCTTTTAAAGGCTCTTTTTAATAGTGGACTGTAGCCCAGGGTCCGATTTAAAAGGTCTAAAATAAATGAATTTCTCCATTTAAAACCGAATTTGAAGTTGCGACCGATTTTTAAAGATTACCCCGGTTTTAAAGGATCGGTTTTAAAAGCTCTTTTTGTGATAGTGAAAGTTACGTTTAATTAATTAACGCAACTAAAATTTCTTGCGTTTAATATTGTGTCGTTCGTGAACGAAATGCAAAACGTTCAAAACACGTTGATTCGACAGCCCTACGTGCAGCCTATTCTTTGCTGCTCTTGGGTCACCGAACTTCTGTTCTAGGCTACGAAACTCGACTGTTATGTGCATCGAGAAAGAAATGTATTAAAGATGTGCACCTTTCTTTGTATGAATGATGGGCCGACTTAATTTTCATGTGTTGAGTAGCGGTATGGCCTCCTCAAAAAGTGCAGCCAAGGCTTCACTTTATTTCGGATCGTCAGATTGAATATCAATGTCGGACCGTCACTAATATGATTCGAGAGATTTTGTATTATTAAATTAAAACCGTTAATATTTCATCCGACGGTCCACATCAAAGTCCAGCCTTTCGCTGAAAAAATATCGCAGCAGAGGATCGTTTCTATCTCTGGTTTTGAATGGTATAGTTATCTTATGTAGGAGGCAACGGTTCTTGAAGCACGGATATATACGGAATGAGATTCGGTGCTCGCCAAAAATACAAGGAGGTTTCTATTCGCCTAAATCTGACGATGAAAATAAGATTCAAATATTTTTTAATCAAGATGGACCTTCCATTTATACAAGCAACATCATGCTCGTCAAAGAAACAAGCAGCAGATTCGGATCCGATATATACAGACTGCTAGACGGATAACCTATTGGCTGTTATTTGCCAGCACCAGCACCAGCATAGCAGAACTTGCTTTTTGAATAGAGGGGATACTCTCGTGGATTTTGGTCAAGAAAAGTAAGTGTTTTAATCATTTCTATGAGCTGTATCAGATCGACTCTTAATTATATATATGATGGAATACAATGTACCGCTTTAATTATTTCTGCGAGCTTTATCATATCATATCGATTCTTAATTATATGGTGAAATACAATGTACAGTTTCATCCTATATAAATGAACGGATTCCTTGACTCTCTTGTAAACAAGTCGTAAACACAAAAATATTTTGCTTCTAGTGGAGTTTATTGTGTTTTTCTCTTAATTTTCTCCATTATAGAATGGACACCAACGTATCTCAAGCTCAAGCAGGGTTGTGGAACATGACATTTGGTTACCTAAAAACCATGTCTCTGAAGTGTGCTCTGGAACTCGGTATCCCCGATGCAATCGACAACAATGGCCAACCAATGACCCTCAGTGAGCTCCACTCGGTTTTGGCTCTTCCTCCCTCGAAGAAATCCCAGTTGTGCCGCCTTATGCGCACATTGACCCATTTCGGCTTCTTCACTGAGAAGAGTGATGCTGTCAGCACCAGGGGCGGATACAGAATTTCTGTCAGGGTGGGTCGGTAATCGGATTTTAATAAATTATCGGGTACAAATCCATTAAGTAATCGGGTACACAATCGGATTTGACAACGTCGTTGCGTCAGCGTTACAGCGTAGGCGAGCGACGAACAGCGGGATATGGGACAGTGGATAGGACCGACGTCAGTCGTCACTCCGTCAGGAATAATTTCTGTCAATTGAAACATTCATAATTAAAATGTGGTTTGTAGATGACACTTATCAGAGAATTTTTTTTTATAATCTGACGTGTCTCAAGCTAACTAATAACAAATACTATCTTTATCAAATCAATGAAACAAATATAAAAATCAAAGTAAAATTGACCGACCGATAACTTGGCGTAGTACTTGTTCAGTGTTGGTTGCGTTGTATAAAGATAAAATAGAATATAAAAAATCTCCCAAATTTTTTTTCAAAAAAATGCTCAAAAACAGAGAAATCAAACAAATTCAAAACACAAGTTAAGAAAAGCGATTGAACCTTTTGAACAAAATACATAGGAACAGATGGCATGACGCAACTGAGGAACCTCTCCAAATTGGAGTTGGATTTACGAGCGGACTGGGTCAGCAAGTGGCGCACTGGTGGCTCGTGTTGTGGCGGAGAACTGGCGACCCGAGTCTGGCGAGGACGAAGGATGCAAGCGGCGAATGGGGCGGCCGGGCGGCGCAGGCGAGGGCGCGAGGCTGCGAGAAGGCTGGTTACTTGGTTAGGTTTTCAGAAACTGATTTTGTTTCTTTCCTCTTGTGTCGGCGTCTAGGTTAGCAGATTTTTTTTTGAACTGTGTCGGCATGAGGTCAGGGGCAGGATGGTCAAGGATTCAAGACGCAACAGGCCTAATTGTCAAAAGTGGAAAGCCCATTAATATTTAAACCAGCAAGGCAGCGATAACAGCCCAATTTAATTCAGGGTGGTTCAGAAATATAATTTAGGGTGGGTCAAGACCAAAAATCCAGTTTTACTTCTTACTGTTTTGCAAAATCCACAATAAATGGCTGAAACCTTCTCTATATATGGGTGATTGGTTCATGCAGGCTGACGAGCGGATTCCCTTTGAGTTGGCACATGGTTGCACTCTTTGGGAAATGGCAAACCATAATCCTGAGGTTAACAAAATGTTTAACGATGCTATGATGAGCAGCAGTTGCATCTTCAAAGATGTTATTATAAAAAATGGTGAGGATATTTTCAAGGGGATAAAATCCCTTGTTGATGTAGGAGGCGGTAGTGGTGCAATGGCAGAAGTTATTGCTAAAAATTTCCCTCATGTCAAGTGCACTGTTTTGGATCTACCCCATGTTGTAGATGCCAATTCAAATGATGGAGTTGTTACGTTTGTTTCCGGTGACATGTTCAATTATATTCCTCCAGCAGATACAGTCCTTCTCAAGGTAACAAATAGTTATTCTTATCCATAAATATAAAACTTCTATGTATATTTGGCATGTACTAAGATTAAATCCTATTGGAAACTTTTCTTGTAGTGGATTCTACATGATTGGAGCAATGAAGATTGTATTAAAATACTCCGGCGTTGCAAAGATGCAGTTCCTTCAAGAGAAGCAGGAGGCAAGGTCATTGTTTTGGAAGCAGTGGTTGGATTGACATCAGCCATGATATCAGAAGAACCGCAATTGCTGTTTGATATGTTGATGTTGACAGTAACTAGCGGAGAAGAGCGAGATGAGAATGAGTGGAAGAAATTATTCACAGAAGCAGGATTTAGCTCTTACAAGATCATCCGTACCGTTGGATTCATGTCTGTCATCGAGATCTACCCATAAGTTCTTACCGTTCTTATTCAGATCTTAGTTGAATATTTCTTTGATTGTTTTTACTTGAGGCATGGTCGCTAATTTACCTATGGAATTCCGAAAAATTCTTGCTTAATGTTGTTTATCTATTAAATAAACTTTGTGTTTTGTTGATTTTTCATCACTTATTTTCATTACTCTACAACTCTAAATTGACTGGCATTTTGTGGATCATGCTATTCCGTGCGATCGTTGATCATCAAGTGTAGGGTAAGAGTAAAGATATGTAATTTTTATACTCATATTCGATAAGCTAACAATTTTTTTTTCTTATTCATATATATTCATATTCGATAAACTAACAAAAATAAAATCTTACTCATTATCTATCTTATCGGATACCATACGGATTGGATAAATGATCAATAGAGTTTTACTGACATTAAAGTTTATTTTCAGATTTGAACTTGTATGTGTTGTCCAAATATATGCATTATTTAACTTTAAAGGAAAATATGTAATGATTTATATCATGTACAAATTTTTTGAAAGATGAATTTAGTTTGATTTCTTATTTATATATGAAATACATTATTATATTTTTACCTATTTATTTATATGTTATAAATTTACTTCATAGATAATGAATATAAAATAGTTCTTATCTTTACCTTTATGTTTTATTTATTTATTGCACATAAGCTTACAATACCCACAAGCTCAAATCTGAAAATAAACCTGAAAGCCTCTCCAAAAAAACTTCCACTGGAATTGAACCCTAGACCTTGTGTCTTACCATTGCAATGAGCTTCCCCAATAAGTTAAGGAATTTTTTTTATCCATATTCATACTCATACGCGATGAGCTAACAAAAATAAAATCTTATACATAAACATCTTATCGGATACGATATGAGTAGGATAAACGGCCAAAAAAATTTCATCGATAGCCCTAACAACATGAATTAAAATTCAGATATGAAACTAACATATATCTTAATTGTCCCATCAGTAATGTAACTCACTACAACAAAATACAACAGCTACGATCGGTGATCCGATCTCAGGAAGTTCAAATCCAATCGGACCTGGCTTGATCGCAGAGCACTCGTAGACACCTAGCGTTGACATCAACACGGCCGCAACTGACATCACACCGATCATAGACGTCTCTGTGCTGATATCATATAAACATTGTCAGTACCGATCACAGGTATCATGCAGATGGTCGCAGGTACTATATATTGTGTCGCATGTCTTTACTTCTATTGTACTCTTCCATCCTTTTATCCATTTTATTTCAATTTTTCTTGAAAATTAAATATTTCAACCACAAATTTCTGCCATGTACAAGTTTCTTTCTGATAGAGCCTCACTACAATTGGCTTGTAAAGACTAAGAAGAACCACAGCAGAACGCGGCCATTGCGGTCCGATATTGATGACTAGATGACCCACTAGAATATGAGACATGTTTTCGTCCAGGTTGTTGGGCCTATAAATAAGAAGAAATCTGCAGAAAAAATGACAGACAATTTAGAATAGGATTAGTCATTGTACTCTCTTGTTTTTAATCTCATTCTCTTAACCCTCTCTACTTTTTTCCTTTCGATTTAACAAAATACAAATCGTTCTCTTTTACACTCAAAAACACCTCTCATATCGGTCTACCAAGAGACAGGATCATTGCTGCTTTCATCGAGTTAGTACTAAGCTTTTGATCTGAGAACTTCATTTATGATTGGTAACCTTTCAAGAAAACTCCACAAAGCACATATCATACTACGAGAAGAGTTTATTTTTCGAGTACTTCATTTAAGTGTTGTAACTATTCACTAAAACAACAAGAAGCAGCATGGGATTTCACTCTAAGTGTTCTATGTCTGAGTACTTCATTTATGGGTGATAACCTTTCAAGCAAACTCGACAAAGCATCATATCCTACTACAAACATAATTTCGTCTCCGAGTACTTCATTTAAGTGTGGTAATAATTCTCTAAAACACAATGAAGAAGCATAAAATGACACTATAAGTGTTTCATGTCTTAGTACATTATTTATGGGTGGTAAGCAATCAAGAAAACACCACAAATCATCATATCGTACTACAAGAAGTGTTTCTGATCCGATTACTTCATTTATGGGTGAACCATTCAAGAAAATACCACAAAACAACTTATCCTACTAGAAAAAGTGATTCAGATGCAATTATTTCATTTATGGGTGGTAATCTTTCAAGAAAACCCCACAAAGCATCAAACCCTACTACGAGAAGTGTTTGTTCTTCGAATACTTCATTTAATGGTGTTAACCTTTCATCAAAACAACACGAAGGAGCATAGATTATCTCTCTAAGTGCTTCATGCCTGAGTACTTCATTTAAGGGTGTTAAACATTAAAGAAAACCCCACAAAGCATCTTATCCTACTACGAGAAGTGTTTAAGATCGGATTACTTTATTTTGTGG
Source organism: Eleocharis quinqueflora (assembly GCA_964058865.1). Taxonomy (NCBI): domain Eukaryota; kingdom Viridiplantae; phylum Streptophyta; class Magnoliopsida; order Poales; family Cyperaceae; genus Eleocharis; species Eleocharis quinqueflora. The sequence goes on from CAXKVX010003331.1 coordinate 16,369, forward strand.
GTGGTAACGTTTCGAGAAAATTACACAAAGCCTCATAGCCTACAACGAGAAGTATTTCTTCTTTGAGTACTTCATTTAATTATGGTAACCATTCACTAAAATACCACGAAGCAGCATAGATTATCACTCCAAGTGCTTCATGTCTGAGTACTTCATTTAAGGGTACTGTTAAACATTAAAGAAAATCCCACAAAGCATCTTATCATACTACGAGAAGTGTTTCAGATCAAATTACTTTATTTTATGGGTGGTAACGTTTCGAGAAAACTACACAAAGCCTCATAGTCTACTACGAGAAGTATTTCTTCTTTGAGTACTTTATTTAATTATGGTAACCATTCACTAAAACACCACACTGTAAGTGTTTCATGTCCGAGTACTACATTTATAGGCGGTAAACAATCAAGAAAACACCACAAATTATCTTATCATACTACGAGAAGTGTTTTTGATCCGAGAACTTGATTTATGAGTGGTAACCTTTCAAGAAAACACCACAAATCATCTTATCTTACTGTGAGAAGTGCTTGTGATGAGAGTATTTCATTTATGAGTGGTAATCTTTCAAGAAAACAGCCCAAAGCATCATTTGCTACTACGAGAAGAGTTTATTCTCCGAGTATTTTATTTAAGTGCTGTAATCAATAAAACACCACGAAGAAGTATGGAATATCACTTTAAGTACTTCATGTCCGAGTACTTCATTTATGGGTGGTAGCCTTTCAAGTTAACTCTGTTAGAATTAGAGTTGGGGTTTAAAGCACAAGACTAAAGTCAATTCACTAGGCGGAAGCGTTTTCAATCAACAAATTCAAAATAAAAGCTTTTAGACCTTAATCACCTAGCCAAGTAATAGAGCAAGTAATTTCAAGAAGTAATTGTGCAAATCACAAAATAACTAAGCGCAAAATAATAAAGAGAGAGAGTGAAGAAAGAGCAATCGAGAACAAGAGAACACACTATGTAATGTGGTTCGACCTATCAAATCAACTTAGGCCTACTTCCACGGGTCTCCCAGAATAAAATCTTTTTTCCGGGATGATTTCATTATAATCAATTTGCATATCAAATGATGCACATCTTCATTTCTCCTTCTTTTTGCAAATAATGACAAAATGCTCAAACAATTTAAACTTCCCATGAATTTAGCACATTATATAATCATACAAGTCGAGCAATTTTACATTACTCTCCCCTTAATAAAATAAAATTTTCAAGTAATGCACAATTCATTAAGTTCAATAAGATTTTCCAATTGAGAATAGGGATGTAGAGAGCAATATTCAACAAAAGACTTATTAATTTGCTATCTTAATCATTCTTAATTTAAATCTTAGCTCAATATGTTGTTAATATTAAGAGGTTTTGTGAAAATATCTGCAATTCGATTTTTAGTATCAATATATACAAGTTCTATACTTCCCTTCTCCACATGGTCTTTAAAAAATTGGTGCCTAATGTCTATGTGCTTGGTTCTAGCATGAGCAATTGGATTTTTAGACATGATAATGGTGCTAGTATTATTACACATAATTGTTTTCTTGGTAAAATTTAAATCATAATCCTTAAGAGTTTGAACCATCCAAAGAATTTGGATGCAACAACTACCGGCGGCTACATACTCTGCTTCGACAATAGAGAGAGCAATCGAGGCTTGCTTTTTACTAGACCAAGATACTAATGACCCACCTAAGAATTGGCAAGTTCCACTAGTACTTTTCCTATCTACTCAGTCACCGGCGAAGTCCGCATCGGTGTATCCTATCAAGTCAAGTTTGGTGGTTCTATCATACCATATTCCCAAGTTAATTTTACCTTTAACGTATTGTAGGATTCTCTTAATGGCTAACATGTGTGATTCTTTTGGAGATACTGGGAATCGTGCGCAAAGACATACGACAAATATGATGTCGGGTCTACTTGAATTGCGGTTAGATAAAGGAGGCTTTCGATGATTGCTTGATAAGTGAGATGTCTACCGGTTTTCCACATTCATCAACTCCGAGTCGAATGTTGGTTGCCATGAGAGTTTTCATTGGCTTGCTTTCTTCCACACCAAAGCATTTAACCGATTCTTTAGCATACTTGGATTGGTTGATGAAGATCCCTTCTTTGCTTTGCTTGATTTGTAGTCCAAGAAAGAAAGTGAACTCTCTCATCATAGACATCTCAAATTCCTTACTCATAAGATTGGAAAAGTCCTTCGCAAGAAGAGAGTTAGTAGACCCAAAGATAATGTCATCAACATAAATTTGTACTAAGAGAATATCATTGACATTTCTTTTTGTGAAAATGATTGTGTCTTTCAAACCTCTTTTGAAATCATTATAAATTAGGAATGTACTTAGTCTAGAGTACCAAACTATAGGAGCTTGTTTTAAACCATATAAAGCTTTATGTAGCCTATAAACATGATTGGTGAATGAAGGGTGCTCAAATCCCTTAGGTTGGGAAACATATACTTCTTCGTTTATAAACCCATTAAAAAAATGCACTTTTAACATCCATTTGGTATATTACAAACTTCATGTAAGATGCATAAGCAAGAAGCATTCTAATGGACTCTAATCGTGCTACGAGTGCAAATGTCTCATCATAATCAACTCCCTCTTGTTGAAACAAATCATGCCTTGTTTCTAACAATATTTTCAAATTCATCCTTTTTATTTCTATAACCCCACTAGGTTCCTATTATGGTCCAATTGGAGGTTGTCACACCCCAGAAATAACATTTTGATTAGGGTTGTTAATCCCGCCACGTGTACTTGATTAGAAGTACACGAAATGTTTAATTTATTATTAAAGGACTCATATAAGATTACTTTATTATACTTAATTTAAGGAAAAGCACACACATAGAACACATCACATGATCATCCAACAAGTATATATATAAACCAGCGTCTATACAGAATTTACAACGAAAGCTAAAGCAAAGAAAATAAAAGTACATACTGTAGAGGACGATCTCATCAAAGGACGTGGGATCGACCCTAGCTAACCTACTACACACTCATCCTAACAAAAGAAATAAAAGAAGCAAATGAAGTGATCTTCAAAACGGAAGACGCCGGGGACTCCATCCTAGCGCTCTCTTCTGGACATCAAAATAACTCTTGCTCCTTACTCAGTGTGAATTAAGATCCAGTCTTTGAAATTATATCTGATTTAAGGTTGGACCATTCACATTTACTGAGATTATTTATATCCAAGTTACTACACCTAAATGTGTATTGGTTAACCATTATACAATTTAAATAAATAAATCTATCCAAAGAGTCGATACGAGAAATGACCCAAAATATTAAGAGGAATACTAGTGTATAAATAATAGGGATTTACTTCAATACATACACCTGATGATTTTTTTTAGTTTTCAATTTAAGCTGTTGATTTTCTAAATTTAACGGTTCAGACTTGATCAATAACATTGACAACCAGTTATCAATGTTAGACAGCCGATCACCCACAAATGAAATTACCGATTCCCCGATTAGACAATCGGTCATTTTTTATGTCGGAGGGGCATTTTTGGTAGAAAAATCGGATCTAACTTTCGTCGAATCCCCTCTCCCCATTCTCGAAACATAACTCCACTCCTCTCTTCTTTTCCCCTCTCTCGCTGCACGAACAAACAAAAATCTGAAATCGCCAAGCACAAACCTCAAACTCTCTCTCTCAAGTTGCCAAGCACACCAAACTTGCATCAGGTGCCAATCGGTCGGAGAGAACTAGGTAAGACATGATTGGAGGTGAGCGTTGTAGGCTTCGGTGCCTGCCCTCTCGACCACATGTTTGGTGACGTGCCCCACTCTACTGCGATTGACTCAGTACGTCGTGCCCTCAACCTCGGAATCAACTTCTTTGACAGTGAAGAGGGAAGCTGTCAACAGTAAAGACAATTTTTTGTCGTTAGGTTTGTGTTTGGAGATAATTAAAACCTAACGATGTTGCTTTTCTCAATTGAATATACTTCGATCTTTTTTGCTCTTATTTTAATGATTTATGATCTATGATCAGTCACTTGATTATTGAAATGTGAACATTTATTTCGTTATGAAGAAAAATGTGAGTCTTGTTCAATTGCTTCTCCTTATTTTCTTGATCCTCTTGGTTTTAATTTCATAGATCATAAACTTCAATCTCGTTGCACATTGTTGATTTCTTGTATTCTATGAGTAGAAAACGTGCAAGACACCGAAAAGACACATACCCGCTATGAACTCCAATTGTAAGTTCTCTTTGTCTGCCAATTGGTTGCATAATACTTGCTATTTTAAAACAAAAAAGACTTTGGATGGTAATTATTTTTGCATAGGAATAATATTTACTTGTAAACTTAACTGTCATAATAGACAAATTAGCATTGAACTACAATTGGTCAAGCTGGTCCCAGGACCTTGGGTTTAACTGGTACATAAACTAACATGTATATTGTTGTTTCCAAACTGAGGATTTTAGCCATTATTTTGCCCAGTTAGCTATGATTTGCTTAATGACGCTAATATTTTGGTCCAATGTCCACTCCTGATAGCACTGAAGAAAGATTGAAATCTGTGGTTAATTTGGTAATTGTATCATGTTGCTGCTAGAAGGATCTGTTTAGGTGTGAGGTGGAGCTCTCTTTTAGAACATAAATTTTTAAAATATTTTTTTAATTTACTAAGTACTACACTACACCATTTTTGCACTCTTTGTATGATTATGAAATATGTCACCAATTTAATCCAAATAACTTATAAATTATCCTCAAGCATGCAATTAATCACCAAATTGATTCATCCTATCCACAATATGTCGTTAATCCTTTAGTTGGACCTTCATATGTTAAAATTGATCAAAGTAACAACAAAATCATTTTGGATGTTGCCTACAGAAAGTGTAACTGGATTAAAATGCCACTGTAATTGATCTTGATTTACTTAGTTTGTCTATGATGAATAGAAAAGGAAAAAGCATTGCTAACCATATGTTTTGTATGAGGAAGCGTTTTTATTTGAGGCAGAACTCAGTAGGTTGAAGGCACAAGACTTAAAAAGTAGAGAGGTATGTGGCTTGAGTGTAGAGCTGATATGGGTTTTTATCTTCAAGAGTATAACTGTAGACATAGTATAATTGTTATATAAAAATTCGAAATTTTAGTAAAACAAGAGCTATTTGTCTAATGAAGGTAAAGTTCCTGCTTGTAGCTATGACGCATAAGCGTTCTTTTTAGAAGAAGTTAGAACTTCGAAGATAGAGCAACTTGAGTCGAAATTTTGGAGGCAATGTTGCTTTCGATACTTCTTTTTTTTTTAACTCGAGAAAATACCACATAGTCATTCGAGATCAAGGTCTAGCATTCGTTTAACAATAATCGAGAGAATTGATGTAATAAAACAAAAAAAATTGGGGGTTAATTGTTCATATTGTTCATTGCTTAGCTGATTTTGTGGCTAATGGTACATTTGACAGCATATTTAGGGTTCAATTGAAACCAGGAAGCGCATCTGAGGTTTATTTAGGGCTTATGTTCTTTGTACTTTCTGGTTGAAAACTAGTTTTCTACTTTATTTATGTTTTAGAAAAAAATATTGACCTTTTTTTGTTTGTTTTCAAGTGTAGCATGGAGAGACCCACAATGCCTACCTAAAGCTGTTGGATGGGAGCCGAAAGGAGGAAAACTCATGCCTCGATTTGCAAGCCTGTAATAATCAATGGATCCTGAAAGGTCTATATAACTTCTTTCCCTTTTTTGAGGCATTAGATCACCAATTTTCATGGGTAGTGAGGACACATAGTAATTATTTTGTAGCATAGACAAAGGATTTGGATATTAGCAGAATGATGGCCAGAGATTAATATAAAATCTAATTAGTACATGTCTTTGATTTGCCCTCGTACAATACCAGTTTCATGGGACATCTTTGTTAATAAAAGTCTTGTTTACTCTGAATTGACAACTAAGTCTTAATTTTGTCCAAATTTGTTTCAGTTAACTCTCAACTGTGCAATTATGGGGTGTATGCATTCTTCTCAGCTTTGAAGTACTCCCAATTGTGCAACTAATGACCCGAATAGGCTGAAATGAATGAAAAAAATAATTATATGAAATAACTGAGTTGTAAATCCTATACAGTAGCGGTGACACCAAAATCATTTCTTTTGTTAAACATTATTAACAATAGAGAAAACAAGTATCTTACTGTAAAAAAGTTGGTCATGTTTCTGGCTTGGCTGTGTCAGTTGCTGAGCTTAACTTGAAGCTCATGAGATGGCGTACTAAACCTTCTCTAGATCTAGATATGTTGTCTGGGGTAAGGTGTCATGTCTCCTTGTGCGCCATGTCTACTTTATAATCCTTACTTTAACGACGAAACTATGCAAAAGAGTGTGGAGAAAATGCTAAAGAAGAAAGTGGTGCACGAGTGTCTTGGGGAGGCATTGTTCGACCAATGCACCCACTTAGGAGGTAATTTTCATGATCTCTTTATAAGGTGTATACAATATTCACCCATGAACATTAATTATCTTCTTTTAAAAGGTACATATTTTGGATAAAGAACATAAAGCTATCATTAAGTTTTATACTTAACTAGTACGAAGTAGAATACTATAAAAGCCTCTCTCAAAAAAATCTAATGCTTGATAACTACATGAACAATATAACACATTCAAACAAAACCAACCACGTAAATGCTAGGTTGGTATAAGACAATTGCACTCCTGGCGTGAAGCGACGAAGCGAGGTCAAGTGCAATCATGTGGCTTGGAGCGGCGCCATGCGACTTAATGTGAAGCGACGTCATGTGGCTTGGAGTGAAGCGACGTCATCCGGCTTGGAGCGTGAAGCGACAGAGCGGCGTCATGCGACATGACTCGTGATGCGGCGATAAGTCGTCGTGTGACATGCAGCGGCATCGAGTGACGTTATGCAGCAACAGGCTCGAGCGGCTTCATGCGGTGCACAGCGATGGAGCGACATCATGCGGCGTCCTGCAACTTGGAGCATGAAGCGTGGAGCAGCGTCATGCAACGTGACACGTTAGGCGGCAAAGCGGCATCGAGTGACGTTATGCAGTAGCGGCGGGGCGACGTTATGTAGCAGCATTTTGTATTTTCGCCATAACTTCCTTGCGACCACAAACACATTCCTTGCGTGGTGCATGGTGCATGACGCATGACGCAGGAGGCATGACCCATGACGCACGAACCATGACGCATGGTGCAAGACGCATGACGCATGTTGCATGACGCATGACGCATGTTGCATGACGCATGACGCATAGTGCATGACGCATGGTGCATGACGTATGACGCATGACTCCGCATGGTGCGTGGTGCATGGTGCATGACGCATGACCCATGACGCTTGATGCATGACGCATGACGCATGGTGCATGTTGCATGATGCATGACGTATGGTGCATGACGCATGACGCATGACGATAACAAAAAAGTCAACAAAGCTTAAAACATGATTGTTCTATATATAGCAATAATAAAATAAAGATACACATATTTTTATTAAATTGCTCCAAGTTGCATGACGACAACAAAAAGTCAACAAATCTTAAAATATGTTTGTTCTATATAACAACAATAAAATAAAGATACACATATTTTTAATTTTTTATGATAAGATGCAGTCATTGTAGTTATGAAATCTTCAAAAGTCGAAATTGTCATGTTATTCACACCTAGGCGTCACCATAACGGATGACACATAACTTCGTTTACTCCAAGCCGCATGACGTCTTGAAGCGTATTACGTCATGGGTACGTCACGCTTCATGCATCATGCGATTAGAGTGTGTGCCAAGTATGGTTTTTGAACTAAATTTCAAGGTTTTGAATAACGAGTGAAAGGTAGTATTTTGCGGAATTATAGTATGTGTTACACTGTTACGTACTTTGTAAAAAGACTTTGTTTGGTTTCGAATCATTGTGGTTTGATTTTTAAGAAAATCATGTTATCATATTTTTTTTTCCAGCTTCACTGTTTTTACTTTTGAAGCCGTTTTCTTTAAAAAATTTGCATTGCGGTTGTCTATTAAACTTGATAACATTGTTTGTCTAGGCAGTGCTTGGCCTTTTGGATTGCTTCGGGTACTATCGGAAGGCAATATCATGTATAAATGAATTGCATACTAAATTCTTAATCTTGTGCTTCAATATGTCCAAAATTTGCTATAATAATGTCTTATTTCTTATAATTATGTTGTTGCATGTAAATTGTCTGGTACATAAACATTTCATGTCCATTCATGTGTATATGTTTGCATGTTTGTAATTGAGTGTTATGTTTTTTGCTTCATGGTTTGTACTTAAAAAATCATTGCTAATTGAATATCAGATAGAAAGAACAAATGACCATGCCCAACCTGGCGGTTTGTATATCAAGACAATAGCTTAATTAGTCTGTTTGTGAAATGTTATGATTTGATAAGGCTACTCTGATGTATTTTCAAACAAATTTGTGTTGGGATTTCATGTGTAAGTTCAAGAGAACGAAAATTAAATTTTTTTGCCTCTATTTAATTCAATACACAAATGATCTTATTTATATAACAATTGCAAGCAAGATTATACTATGACATTTCATCGAACACCTCTTGTGCATCAACAAAACAGAAAATAAAACATTTATTTCTTGCACAAGAGTGGATAAAAGATTATACCTAAAGAGATTGTCAAATCTATTCGTAGAGAGGAGTCGATTCCTCTTCTAGGTCTCTTGGAAATCGTCGTCTTCCTTCTTCGGCCATGGAAGCATCCTTGTCTCTTGGTTCACCTTGAACCTAAACAACAACCTAAAGCATCCTTAGATAGATGGATGTAGAGGTTAGAGCTTAGATCCAACCACCTAGATCTTCAATCTTCAATGAACAAGCTATTTCATTTGGTGGCTAAACTTGCAAGAGAAGAGAAAGAAGAACAATGGAGTTTTTTCTTTCTACACACAAGAGAGGAGAAAAAGGGATTACTATTCACGGTTACTATTCATCCCATTGTGGGAAGAGAGAGAAAAAGTCATTTTTCATCTCAAACATATCTCTTTATATAGCCAAACCCTAGGGCAACACTTGTGTTAATTATTTAATTGTAAGATTAGTAGTTAGTGTGGATAAAATAATGGCTGACAAATGTTGACATCACCAATCGTCAAATTTCAAAAGCCAGGCCCTGAACAGTAATAGTAAATCTACAGGAATTCAAAGCGAGCAAATTAAAATAATTAGACCAAGGCATTGTAGTATTTGCTGTTATTGTTGGTCTGTAGCTCCTACTGTGCAAAATCTAATCCTTAACATGTTAAGTATGATACTATGCATTGATCCATCCCGACTAAAATTAACCATTCATTGGGAAATTGAGTTAAAGACGAAACTTGAACTTCAAACTATACTATTATAGTCATCTATATGAGGATATCACATTTAGCAACAACAAATGTCAGAAAAAGATAACCAAAGGACACACGAAAGTCATATCGTATCCATATCTTGAACAACTAGTAGACCTGTGAATAAATAAAATCATTAGGTTAAATTAAATCCATATCTCCATTTTATTTATCATAATAATAAAGAAATCATTATCACAACAATAAAGAAACCATTATCACTTTTAACTACTAGAGACCTCAACAGCCATAAACATACATAAATTTGTTGTACACAGAACAAACTTACCTAAGTTGAAACAATAAATTATGCAATATCCTTCTAGCTGCCTTGGCTGAAAAGTACACAACAAACATACACCAAACATATTAGCATAAAATCAAAATCCCTAATAAGTGATTACATTTTTGCTCTGAAAATGATCAAATTGGCATAGACAAAGATGAATTAGAAATTTCACAGGTTCTTAGCCAAAATTTCTTACCAATTAATAATACTTGAATCAGAAAACAAGACAAATAAAAATAAGCACGCCACATGCACATACAAGTTTCAGCTTCTTCAGGTGATATTTGTCAATATAAATACGATATAAAATGTAGTAATTTCACTTAATTATTTTAAACATCCAGTTACACTATATTCTGCAAATCTGTAAAACTAATTTGGTGCAAATAAAGTTTAATTGTTTTATTAACAATTTCATTTTAAGGACCAAGTTCTTTTTTTAACAATTGCTCACAGGCTTACACAACACCACTACATGCACACACCCTAACACCCGCAACCACTCGGGCTCGAATTCCAGTTCTTTCCCATGAAGGACATGCCCTTACCAACTGTACTATACCGGGAACTTTCAAATCTATATAGGAACTAAACTTTCAAATCTATATAGGAAAATTATTATGTAACTAAGTTGATGGAACTAAACTTCCAAATCTATATAGGAAAATTCCAAGGATCAGAGTCTGAATTTGTAATTTGTTTCTCTCATGTCAGGGCTATTGATGAGTACAATATCGATGTAAAGCATATGAACAGTAATGATGGTCATAAAGATAAAAATGCTTCCGTTTCAGATATTTCATCTGAAAACATGTCATGTCCAAGACAGTGCCCACAATATAAATGAAATATTAGACAGTAATAATGGAATAAAATAGAATAATACAAGGCCCAAGATTATTAGTCAATCAAAACTCCAACAAAATATAGAGGTTTATATTGTGGTCTAAAAGATGATTACTACTTACCAGATAACTGGTGATATACATGGGTTAACAGTGTCTCAAAATAACTACTTGAAAGCAAACAAGTAGAAAATATTCACTAGTAACTACGATGAAAGACTGACACCATCACTTATTCTTGGATAACAAAATGCAGATGCGAATTCTACTGATAAACAAATCAATAAATAGTTAGATATAAGTGAACAAGTACCTGGTAATGCCTGTTAACATTTGCAAATTCACCATAAAATCAACTATTATGGTTAAGAGATAAACACCATCATTTCAATATGTATAACCACAGTATAAAAGTAAAATTAGCGGTGACAAAACATCATAAGAACCTGATTGAAACTAAATATAGAAGTCAAATAAACTTTGATATTAGAATACTGTAACTTTAAAATTCAATGATACAGAAAAATAATGTCTGTGTGGTATGGTACCACTTCAGACGGTATAAATGGACCAGATAAATGAAGATTGAGTACAAGCCAATATCATTGAATATCATTTAGAGTTAAAAAAAAAATAACTACATGCATGCACTAATCCAATGCAGGAACCAATGCACCGTTTGATTTTTGTTTCCTGAATTTCAATTTAACTTGGTGTAGACACAACACAAAGGTGTAGACAACCTTTCGTTCAAAGTTGAAACCTAAAAAACTAGCCTATCACCTGACGCTGATGCATCAAAGCACATCGATGATACAAAAGTTCGACATGGTATGAAACAAGTTCAAGATAGTGAGAATTGTGAGGAATACCTTACTGAAGAGAAGCCCATTGAACCCGTCTTTGATGGAATTGAGACTCAAGAATTAGATACACAAGTATCGTCGCCTGGCCCGACAAACGAAGAGATTATGGCTCGGGAGATTTTAGCGTCAACTGATTCCACCACACAGTTGTCTTGAAGGGAACAGTTGCAGTCTTGACAATTTTTCGTCGTCTAGAGGAGCGCGTAGAGAAATAGAGGGAGAGAAGAGATTATGGCTTGGAAGAGAGGTCGGGAGGGGAGGGGCGAGTCGGAGATGACGACAGGCGGTTAAAATATGATAAACCATTAGTAAAACAAGTTTTTGCATTTTCCGGTTATGCCCTTTTGAAATAAACGGATCAGATTTCAGCATTCAAATTATAAATTTTTAGAGTGAATGTATGGAAGCACCTCCCTAAATAATAATATGGAAAGATGTCAAAACTCCCTGACAAATGAACAAATTGTCAAATTTTAGAACCCGGGTGTAGGACTTCAGGATTCATCCCCTTAGACGGGTCGTAACCACAAGCCTAAGGGTATTGTTAGGCGGGTCTCAAATCAACCACATGCCTAACGTAATCGTTAGACGGGTCTCAAATCAACCACGACCCAACTAAACTCTGAGTTTCCAGAACAAAACACATTGGTAAAAATAGAGCGGCTATAAAAGCACACACTCGATCAAAAGCGAACCGAGAAGCCTACCCTCAAAAAAGAGAAAAAAGAAAAATAAGTTCTCGGTCTCAGCCGTCATACGGAAATAAGGAACGGACTACCCGTTTGAATAATAATAAAAAAGGAACTTCCTGTACCATTTAAGGCCAAGGGGAAGCCCAGATTTCCTCTGTACCCACTAAGGGCCAATGGAGGAACCCTTTCAAATATTTGGAGATCTCGAAATATCGGTTAATAGAATATATAAAGAACAGAATAGCTCCAATACTCCACATATGACACGTATGCTTTAAACTGAGAAACTGAACCTTAACCACTCAGAGAGGAAATATTATAATATTATATAATAAGGATCATGAGAATAAAACTCTCGAACTGGCACTACGAGTCATCAAGTGATGATCATCGTTGGTGAGGATTAGTCGAATGTCCTTAAGGACATCCCGTTGAGAATGCCCATGGGCTATGTCAGACACCATGACACGTACTCTCCCCACGATGATCTCAGATTACATCCAATATAGAACTCACCTGCCCGACTCTCATCACTTTCGACGAGTATATATATATATATATATACTATTTTATACGCAACTACCTATAAGTAGCTAACAACCTATACGATTCGTATATCAGATCTTACATGCAAGATGAGATGCAGATGACATGTAGTGCAGGTTGGTCTCAAATGTTGGTACAATTATCGGTATGCGAATATGACAGTTCAAGTTCTATGGGCCTGATTAGATATCATTGGTAGTTTGGTACCACAGTTCAATTCAGGTAAGTCTGGTAGGTCCTAATAAAAGTGAAAAGGATATAAGCCCCAGGAATCCACACCTGTTATCGCGATATTGCGACGTTGATAGCTAAGCGTTCTTGGGAAACCTCTGCAGCGCCATTGACAGCGTCAACATCCATAGGGTCAAAAGCCACCTTGTCTTCCGCGGCCGGATATCAGTTTGCTAAACTTCCTAATTGGAAGTAGGGTTTATCAGTTTAATGTGTCGTAAAATTCTTTAACTTACGAAATCAAAATAAGATAAAATCTAGACGTTGAGACGTCTTTGATGCTCCTAATACAATTTCATTACTATTTTTACTTAGTCAGATCTCTGTGCAGTGTCCTGTCTGCACAGAGGGTGTGAGAATTCTATCCCTACAATTTCCTTTTTCTTTATTTAGTGCTCACTTTTATTTTATTTATTAGTTTTAAGTAATATGTATTTATTGTTTCTCTAACAAAACTACGTCGTCAAGACGATATTCTACAGTACAATTAGAAAAGAATAGCATGAAGCAAGTATGTTATAAATTCAACCACTTTTAGTTGTGCACTTTTATTTTTTAAACTAACAAAAGAAGAAGAGAAAATAATTAGCTAATAATAACTAATAGGCGTGTATTTATGTTATTTCTGTGCTTATAAAGAAATTGATCAATATATATGTTATTGTGCTTAAACATTTAATTGGTCATAATTATATGTATTTTATATGTATCGTATTTAATGTTTTATATATATTATATGTATTATATTGTATTTAATGTGCTTTAGAGAAATTGATCAATATATATATATAATGTGCTTTAGGGAAATTGATCAATATATATTTATATGTGTTGTAGTTAAGGTTACTTAGTCAATATATTATATGTATTATATTTAATGTGCTTTAGAGATATTGATCAATATATATATATATATATATATATAGTTAGGCTAAAATACTTTATAAAGCACCAATAGTCATATACTTTAGGCTCCTATCTCGAGATACAAATTGTAAATGTCCGATCAAGACCGTTGAAAATTTTCTTCATACTAACATCAATTTGGAGATGCAATTTTACATTTTTTGCAAATTTTTTACTATTTTATCGGATGTGTGCAAAGTTGGTTAAATTGGAGACCTGTAAATCGTTAGATTAATGAATTTTTCACATATCCGATAAAATAGTAAAAAGTTTCAAAAAAATATAAAATTTGGTCTCCAAATAGATGTTTGAAAGGAGAACATTTTCAACGGTCTTGATCGGTCGCTTACACTTTGTAAGTCGAGATACGAGTCTAAAGTATATGAATGTTAGTGCTTTATAAAGTATTTTAGCACAACTCTATATATATATATATATATATATATATATATATGTTTACATTTATAATGTTACTTAGTCATATTTGGGTGCAATGCATATGTAATTAGATGTACATCATATTCGTTGTGATATAGAGAAATTGATCAATATATATTAATATATATATGATTTTTACATAGTACAATTATGTTGGTGGTGTGCGATAATTTATTATCATTTGTATATTATATTTAATTAGTCTTACAATTAATTAGTCATGTTACTATACGTATTAAATATTTAGTCGTTTAATTGCCGCGTACAACCTAAGTTATGTCCTTTAGTACTAAATCGTCATAACCAATAAACTAACCTACTATATAACTAAGTCGTATATTATACATTAAAATATTTTGTGCTACATATAGTATAGAAAAATATATAAGAAATACAAGTTGGTTACTTTTATTTTATATTTTATTTGTGTTAATCCTGTGGGATCAAAAGATCGTACTCGTGCGTCATAGCCGTAGCTCGTGCTGCACGGACTTATAGTCGTCATTTCTCGATTATACCTTTCTCAGTCGTTTTTATTATTTGGGTCTAGTTACTAAGCGTTATGGGCTAAACAACTAATTGCGTAATATCTGTATAATACCCAACTCGACCAAATTGGGATCAAGGCCCAAAACACTTAGAAACAATTTTTACTTATTTTTATTTATTATCCAGCAAAGGTCCAGTGGCCCAAGGGCCCAGTTTATATTTTCTGTTTACAAGGGTCCAATAAGTCTTTTGGGCCTTAAGGCCTGATAACAAGTTAAATTAATTTCCCAATTGTACCTAAGCCCTAAGGGCCCAATTTAATCGAACCTCACAGGACCCAGGCCTCAAATCTGGGCCCTTCTCACTTTCGACTTATTAGGAAAGTGCAAGGCCAGCACAGTCAAGGCGAATGCCAGTATAGGTATTGTCTACCCCAATACTGGTACAAACCAAGGCAGATCCCAGCAAAAAAACATCAAGGCACTGCTCTGGTGCTGGAAGGCCAGTGCAGTGCCAGTTCTGGTACAGGATAAACCAAAAGATGGTATGAATTTAAACCAGACAAGGGGTACCCACAGAGCAGGTTAGGCAGTGAATGCCAGGAACTCAGGCAACCAGATTACAACAAAATCACACGCACGGAGTGCCCGAAATTTACGAAAACTAACCAATAAAACATGTCTCAGTCAAAAACCAGGCACAAATGCCAGAATCCCAGGTCATCAGGTAACAAAAAAAAACAGTACCTCTAAGACCCTAATTTTCATCTCAATTAATTACAATATCATAAAACTCAACAAGCAACAACATCAATGCAGAACAACCAAGAATCAAATAAGCATCTCAAAAGATCAACATCTTAGACCTGAAAAGGGAATTATGTTACAAGTAAAGGATTGGGGCCAAGTATCGGAGAGGGAGGGTTCGAAGCTAAGGCACCTCCACCACTGTATTGGCTCCGACTTATTTCCCCCTGCACCTCGTTCTGGTTCTCGTTTACAAAACTCAAATTCGAATTTAACACTTTTAATTGGCAAAGCTCAACACATGAGCCTGAGGTAAGCCAGCGAGAGAGAGTAGGTGTGGAAGGCAGGTGTCTTATAGATGCAGCAAAGGGAAGCCTGGTGGTTAGGGATATGCCATAAGCCCCCGGCCCTGTAAAGCCCCTGTCAGACCCGGTCCTGACTCGGCCCTTATTAAGATTTTGAAAGGGCCGGGCCTTATTCCAAAATATAGGCCCCTATTTATCCGGCCCTTTCAAGCCCCGATCCCGTCCGGCCCTTATCCGGCCCTTTGCAACCCTTATTCACGCCAGCCCCTCAAACCCTTATCAAACCCTTTCACAATTAAAAAAAATAAAAAAAAATAGATCAAAGCCCTTATTACCCGGCCCTGATCCGGCCCTTTGCAACCCCGAGGGCCTGATAGGGGCCGGGCCTTAGAGGGGCCGGGCCTATTTCCTTAGAACAAAGCCTTTATTACCTGGCCCCTATTAAGCCCTCTTTAGACCCGGCCCTTACCCGGCCCTTTCGTAGGCCCTTTAGGCCCGGCCCTTGTAAAGCCCGGCCCGACTCTTAAGACTTTGCCTACTGGTGGTGGTGAGATCAGTGCTGTATGGCACTGGATTCGCCAAGGGGTTAAGTGTCAGAGAGGGTCGAGTACAGGGGCCAGGTCAAATCACGATACGACCAGCACAACGGAGTAGTGCGCATGGTCCCCTGGTTTGACTAGAGATCTCAGGCAAGATTGATCTCTCAGAGATCTTGGAGGGATCGAGAGAGGACTCGACGTGATGGTTGCATGAGAGAAAATGGAGGGAGAGTGTCGGCATTAACTGCGGAGAGAGATAAGCAGGAGAGAGATAGAAACATGACAGAGAAAAGACATGACGAAGAGAACAAGAGGGATTGGGAGAGAGGAAGGAGAGAAAAAGAGAGAGTGCACACGGGACAAGAAAGGGAAAATAAAAGGAAGGAAGTAAGGGGCAAGGAGGAGAGAGAAAACAACGAAAAAATAAGAGAAGAGGTGAATCAGAGAGTGAGTCGGTGTGAAAGAGAAGGAAGAAAAAAAGGAAAAGGGATAGGACAACAGAGAGAGAGAGAGGTGTGCGTGGAAAAAGAGGGAGAAAAAGCGAGGTATTAAAAATATGTGTGAGGGAGACTGGGAGAGAGAAGAGTGCGTGACAGGGAAAAAGAAATGGAAAGAGAGATAGGGAGAGATAGAGTAGGTGGGCGGCAGAGGAGAGAGAAAGAAAGAGGAGTGTGGGTGGGAAAACGTGTCACACGAGAGCACCTTGACAGCTCCTGTCAAGTATTTAAAAAAAAAAACGTGTCGCACGAGAGAGAGTGCCGAAAATTTTAATAATAAACAAAATAAAATAGAAAAATATTAAAATAAGAAAAAATACATTTTTTTTTACAAAAATAAGAAAACCAGAAACTTAGAATCCGGTTTTGAATCGGAAACTAAGAATCCGGTTAAGGTACTGCCGTGCATTATTTGATGCTTTATTTGATCCGTGCATTACCTACATTTCACCCCACAATATTAATAAAAATATTAATAAAAAACATTTCTAACCCACAAGCTTTAGACTATGACGTTTGAGTGGGTTAATTTATTAATAAAAATATTAATATTTTAATTGATGAGTTGGGTTGTATTTAGGTAAGTTTTTGTAACGAATTCGACTGCACTTATTGGGATTATAAATAATTTTTTTTAACGTCGCAAATCATCGAGCTGTAGATATCCGAGTCTACTTCCACCACGTTGAGTCCGATTTGCGATCGGAGAAATGTGCATCTCAAATTTAGCTCCGTCTTGAACTTATATCTTAATTAGTCTTTTTTATCATGAGTTTGCGTCGAATTCAATTTTGAATTGCTCATTTCTCCGATCGCAAAACAGACTCAACGTGATGAAAGTAGACTCGAATATCTACAGCTTGATGTCTTGCGACGATAAAAAAAGACTAATTATGATCCCGACGAGCAAAGCTGAACTTGTTACAAAAAAAATATTAAGTATGATTAACATTCTTTTCTACAAACTTCGACTACGCTCTTCGGGATCATAATTAATTCTTTTTTATCGTCGCAAGCCATCGAATTGTAGATATTCGAGTCTACTTCCACCACGTTGAGTCTGATTTGCGATCGGAGAAACGAGCGATTCAAAATTGATTCTGACACAAACACCTGATAAAAAATTACAAATTAAGGCATAAGTTGATAGTGGAGCCAAATTTTAGATGCGCGTTTCTCCGATCGCAAATCGGACTCAACGTGATGGAAGTAGACTCGAATATCTACAATTCAATGGCTTGCGACGATAAAAAAGAATTAATTATGATCCCGAAGAGCGTAGTCGAAGTTTGTAGAAAAAATGTTAATCATACTTAATATTTTTTTGTAACAAGTTCAGCTGCGCTCGTCGAGATCATAATTAGTCTTTTTTTATCGTCGCAAGACATCAAGCTGTAGATATTCGAGTCTACTTTCATCACGTCGAGTCTGTTTTGCGATCGGAGAAATGAGCAATTCAAAATTGAATCTGACGCAAACTCATGATAAAAAAGACTAATTAAGATATAAGTTCAAGACGGAGCTAAATTTGAGATGCACATTTCTCCGATCGCAAATCAGACTCAACGTGGTGGAAGTAGACTCGAATATCTACAGCTCGATGATTTGCGACGTTAAAAAAATTTATTTATAATCCCGATAAGTGCAGTCGAATTCGTTACAAAAACTTACCTAAATACAACCCAACTCATCAATTAAAATATTAATATTTTTATTAATAAATTAACCCACTCAAACGTCATAGTCTTAAGCTTGTGGGTTAGAAATGTTTTTTATTCATATTTTTATTAATATTGTGGGGTGAAATGTAGGTAATGCACGGGTCAAATAAAGCACCAAATAATGCACGGCATGCAGTACCTTAACCGGATTCTTAGTTTCCGGTTCAAAACCGGATTCTAAGTTTCCGGTTTTCTTATTTTCGTAAAAAAAAAATATTTTTTCTTATTTTAATATTTTTCTATTTTATTTTGTTTATTATTAAAATTTTCGGGAGAGAGTGGGTGAGGGGGCGGAATTCTAGGGAGTGTTTGGATCACTTGTGGCGCATCTAGGCAGCACTTCGTATGACAGTCCACTTCTCCTCAGGTGATTCACCCGAACGAGCTGGTTAATGGGTTATTTTACACCGAATCGCCATAGAGGAATGAATGTGGTGAGGGAGAGAGTTAGTGGGATCATTGATGAGGCAATCCCTTGTGATTTTTCGTGCATCATCTAGCCGCTAGGCACAGAGATGACCCAATGGGTCATATTACATTGCAGCACTAGCTAATTGATATTACATTATCATCATTATAATTTTATTTAATATGTTCTGGATGCTCCATGGCTGAAGTGATGTAGTTCATCATGTTTCCGTGACATTCAGAGAGATGGAGTGACTCCACGGGTCATAGAGGGTTGTTACATATGTATATCTGTATTTTTTATTTTAAAAGCTTATATGCGATTTTGTTTGACTGGATTATTAGAACTGTGGTGGGTTGATTTATTATGACAACGGGTAGTAAGACTCATCTTATAAATTTAGTATTCTATTTAGTTGCATTATATTCACAAATTTATATTAATTGAAGTTGATTTATTAATTTCTGTCATGCTAATAAATAAATCTATGAGTTTATTAATTAGTTTATGTGAACTTTATATATACAAGCTCTTAATTTAATCAATTTACATATTTATTTCAAGTTATTTCTAGTGGTTATTTATTTATTCGGGTATGACTTTCATGAATGACAAATTCAATACAGTAGTTTGGAGAATAGTTTTGTGGAGTTTAAATCTATAGTAATTTTTCTGTTACAAAAATAGTTGACCTGAAACTTACTATTTTAGACATAATTAATTGGTTAAATTTATATAATTATAATTAAGCTCATTTTATTTTTTATTACAGACTTATATTTTTAACTTCTCTTTATAATTATTATAAGATATCTCTTACTTAGTGTTTACGTGCATGTAAAATTTTGAATTGTTCTTATTAATTACATGAAATTTGAAAGGGCGAATTAAATTTGAATTTTATAAATCCTTATTTATTTTTTGCTTAATAACTTGGGATAAATTCGAAGATACTTGTATAAAATGTGAAATTTTATAATTTGTAGTTTTGTCTTTAGTTTATAAGTACATTACGTTATTTTTAAATACTTTTTCCTTTAGAGGTGAGGATTCATTAAATAACGATGTCTTCTTCTTTATTATTCGAAGAATTATAAATTACCAAATAAAAATAAGTTTCAAATTTTACGTATTTCCACAAGTCAAATTAGAGTTAATATTTTAGTTAATGATAATTTTTACGATTAACTCAAGATAATATTTATTAAAATAATTGTAAAAAATGGTGGGTTTTACAGAGGTTTTGGTATCAATGTCCATACCTTGTTACGTTCAAATTGGATAAGTTCTTCTTGCATAGCAAGAATCCAATTTGGATCTTGATTAGACTCCTTAAAATATGTGGGCTCAAGTTGTGACACAAAAGCACAATGAGAAACCATACGATTTAACCTAGAACGATTTATAACTCCAACTCTAAGATCTCCTATGACATTATCAAAATGATGAAAATTAACCTTTCGAAGCACTTCGGGTATTTGATATTTGATGTTGCTTGATGAGACAACTTTCTCTTGTAATTCTTCATTTTGTATGTTTCCTTCTCCATTTATTACATCTAGCTCTCTAGATAATTTTTCATTCAATGCATTCTGCTCTCCCTCATTTTCTTCACCATGAATTTCTCCAACATCTTCTTCATGGAGAATAATTCTTCCTTGTGTCACCTGTCTATTTGTCACATCTTCTTGTGTGGAGCTACTATCTTCAAGAGAATTGATTGTACCTACAAATCATTGTTCTTTTTCTCAATATTAGTGTTGTTTTCATCAAATTTAACATGAATAGACTCAATAATGATTTTAGAATGGAGTAAGTATACTCTATAAGCTCTACTCGTTGATGAGTATCCTACAAAAATTCCTTCCAATGACTTAAACTTACCTAAGGGTTGATCAAGTACAAAGCATTTCGATCCAAAAATTCTAAAGTAAGAAATATTTGACTTATAACCTTTCCAAATTTCATAAGGGGTCTTATTTGTCAAGGGCCTAACATAAACTCGATTTTTAATTTTACATGCGGTATTAACAACTTCAGTTCAAAGGAATTTATGAGTCATGTACTCATTAAGCATTGATCTTGCAAGTTCTTGCAAGTTTCTATTTTTACGTTCAATTACTCCATTTTGTTGAGGTATTCTTGATGCAGAGAATTCATGTCTTTAACCATTCCTTGCACAAAATTCATATATCCTAGAATTTTTTGAAATTCACCACCATGGTCACTACAAATGGTGACTATTTTTGCCCCTCTTTGGTTTTCAACTTGTGAGCAAAAGTCTATAAAATACTCACAAACCTCTTCCTTGTATTTCAAGAAGTTGATCCAAGTGTACCTACTAAAATCATCTACAATAACAATGACATATCTTTTCCTTGCTAAACTAGGTATGTTAATTGGTCCAAACCGAATCACTCTTTCGAATTCCTTTTCTAAGGTTAGGTTATTTACGACTCACGAGTTGTCGTCATTGACTGCAGAGGCATGGATGATTGGCTCAAACATAAAGGGAAACTCAAGATCGCGAAATCATAAGAAATGGCAAGTCGGATGTATCTGAGAAAAATAAGTTGAGCGAGGTCAGGTATTTTTGTAGTGGGGGTTCTAACATATCGGTTCAGGTTTCATACATATTCGGATCACCTTTGATTCAAGTTTTGTTCAGGTTACTGGTCAGTTCGGTTCAGATAAATTTATATTCAGAACTTGTTATTTGCAGATTTATCCAGATTCAGATACTTTTCCGGATACGATTACTACAGATTCAGATCATGTAATTTTATACTTTTAACAAGTGCGAGTCAGTTTCGGATGTCAGATTTGTCGGACTAATTTTTTCGATCGGGTCAAATTTTGCAAAGTCTAGTTATCTTATATAGGAGGTAACATTTCTTGAAACACGGATGGGTTAGAGTTGGGTACACCCATGAGTGCACAATTTGATTGTGCACTCATGGTTTAAACCGTTGAATCAATGAACTACACTCTCTCTTCTAATAATTTAATAATTTATTAATTTTTCTTTCCAAGTAATTTAAGAAGAGAGAGGCTGTAACTCATTGATCCAATGATTCAATTAAACCATGAGTGCATAATCAAATGGTGCACTCCTGGGTTGTTTGATTTTAATTTAAACAAACTTTGTTTCACAATGTTTTGGAAGAGTTGAAGAGTATAGAGAGGAAGAAGAATGCTTTTGCGATGCAAAACTGCAGCACCATTTTCTGATTTCATTCAACTACTTATTCATACATAATATCAAATGTAGCAACAAATCTTCAAAATAACATTTTCTAGCTAAAATAGCAAGTGGTTTCTTATTTTCCCTTTGCTTGACAGAAATAAACGAATCCAAAATAAAACTAACAATATCTTTACTAAATCTTATTAAATCTATGGAATATTCAGAGTTTAAAGACATGCTAAAAACAGCAATGTCTCTGCCCTGCTTTGCGTCCCAGCTGGCACAACAACTCAATTCTCACATTCTCCTTCGTAAGCTCGTTGTGCCCTTTCTCACATCATGCGCTCCTATCCTTTCTCTAAGCTCGATGAATTTTAGTCTTCCCAACAGTTTTGTCAGTATGTCTGCCAGCTGATCATTGGTACCGACATGCTCAACTTCTACTCTTTCCTTTTCTACACATTCTCTTATAAAATGGAACCGAGCGTCAATGTGCTTGGTACAATCATGGTACACAAGATTATTACACAATGAAATTGCTGATTTGTTGTCAATTTTGAGCTTTATCTTCTGAGTTTGCTGATTATGGAAATCTGAGCGCAAAGACTCCAACCATACACCCTGGCATGCAGTTGCTACAGCTGCTATATACTCAGCTTCACAGGAAGATAATGCTACCACCTTCTGCTTCCTCGAAGACCAACTTATTGGGTTGCTTCCTAATAAGTAAATTACCCCTGATGTACTCTTTCTGTCATCTAAGTCCCCAACCATGTCGCTATCTGAGAAACCTATCAACATCTGATCCTCTTCTGTTGCTTTCTTGTAAACATCGCCCATGTTAATTGTCCCCTTTATGTACCTTAAAATGTGCTTCACAACTGAAATGTGCTCGGTTGTGGGTGATTCCATGAATTTGCTTATCATACCGATATAATAGGCTAAATCAGGTCTAGTGTTCAACAAGTATCATAGGCTTCTTGCAATGCTCCTATATTTTGTCTGATCTACTGAGGGAAACTTACTATTCTTGCCTAACTTGAGTCTAGCTTTCGTTGGTGCCTGGTTGGATTGCATTCCTCCATGCCATATTCTCTGATGATCTTTTGAGCAAAACTTTGCTAGCACAAGGTGATCATATGGGGTGTCCGTTGTACTTCTATGCCAAGATAGTAAGAGAGCAACCCTAAATCACTCATTTTAAACCTTCTCATAATTTTTGATTTAAATCTTGCAATTTCAATTTCAGATGTTTTTGTGATTAGCAAATCATCTACATACATCCCTACCAGTATGCTTTCTTCTCCTTCCTTTCTCCTATAGACTGCATGTTCCAGTTCCTTTCTTTGAAAATTCATAGATTTTAGGGTGATGTCTAGCTTGAAATTTCAAGCCTTGGTGTTTGTTTTAGCCCATAAAGTGCTTTATGTAGTCTCATTACCTTGTGTTCACTGCCTTTCACCTCAAAACCTGGTGGTTGTGTGACATAGACCTCTTCATTCAATTCTCCATTCAGGAAAGCTGATTTCACATTCATGTGATGCAATAACCAGCCTTGTTGTACTGCCAACACCATGATCATTCTCACTGTTTCCATTCTGGCAACTGGAGCAAATACTTCTTCAAAGTCAATACCTTACTGATGTACATATCCCCTTGCTACCAAACGTGCCTTGTGCTTTCCAATTTTCCCTTCTGGATCCTTTTTCAATTTGAATACCCACTTGAGTCCTATAGCCTTTTTCCCTTGAACAGGTTCCACCAGACTTCAAGTTTTATTTTCTTGAATTGCTTCAATTTCTTCTATCATGGCATCCTTTCAGTTTTCATCCTTTGCTGCATCAGCCCAATTCACTGGCTCCTCCATCCCTATTAGGCACATTTCGGTGCAGTTCAGATGTATGGGCTCAGTTTCATTGTATATCTCATCAAGACTTCTTAGTCTCACTAGCGTTCCTCGTGGTTCACCAACTCTCTCATCATCTGTATCTCCATCTAGCTCCTGTGTAGATCCAGTCAGGTTTGAATCTTGTTCTCTCTCATTTTCACTATCTTGCTGATGTAGTTCACCTGGCTCATTATGCATTTCAACATACTCTTGTTCTACTCTGAATCTAGCACCAATTTGATTGCTTGCGTTATCTTCTATTTCATCCCACTTTCATCCCTTATCTTCTTCAAAAACTGCATCTCTTGTTACATGCACCTTTTTAGTGACAGTATTGTACACCCTATATGCCTTGGACCCCGATTCATAGCCAATGAACACCATCAAAATGCTCCTATCTTCAAGCTTAGATAAATGTGGATTTGTCACCTTTACATGTACCAAACACCCAAAAGTTCTGAAATGATCTACTCTGGGTTTTCTCTTGTATCATGCTTCATATGGAGTCATACCAGTTAGGCTCTTGGTTGGTGCTCGATTCAAGATGTACACAACAGTTGTCACACCTTCTCCCCAAAATTCTGATGGAACATGCTTACCTTTTCATCATGCTTCTTGTCATCCCTATGATGGTTTGATTTCTCCTTTCAACCACCCCATTCTGTTGTGGTGAATATAGTGCAGTCAAGTGCCTTTTGATGCCCATTCCTTTGCAATATTCATCAAAGTCTTCAGATCTGAACTCACCTCCTCGATCAGTTCTAAGCGCCTTTAACTTTGCACCCTTTTGTACTTCAATTGCCCTCTTAATTTCCTTGAAATAGGTGAATGCTTTGTCATAAGTCTTCATAAGAGCAATCCACATGAATCTGCTGTAATCATATACCGGTAGTAGGAAATATCTATTGCCACCTGGAGTAGGAGGAGTGATAGGCCCACACAGATCACCATGAACCAGTTCTTGAGCTTCACTTACTCTGAAACTTGTCTCTTGAGGAAATGGCAATCGATGTTGCTTCCCAGCCATACACTCTCTGCAGGCCTCTACCTTGCTCTCAATTCTTAGCAGCCCTTCCACTAAGTTCTCTTGATGCATCTTCCTCAGAGATTGAAAGTTAATGTGATCATATCTTCCATGTCACTTTTGTGTGTCAGATTCAATGATGGCCTTTAAACACACATGTTGTATCAAGTCTAAATTCAAAGCGTATAGTGACCCTTGAACTTTGATGATTACTCTCCCACCCTTGTCTAATACCTTCAACCAACCACCTTCCATATGCACTGTGCATCTCTTTTCCTCAAGATGTCCTAAGCTAATTATGTTGCTAGTCAGCTTTGGTATATAGTACACATTAGTTAATTGTCTTTGTTCTCCTGTTCTTCCCTTTATCTTCACTGTACCACGCCCACCTATCGGTACTTCATATTCATCTCCAAGTTTCACCTTCCCTTGTATTGAGGTGTCAAGGTCAGTGAGGTAATTTACACACCCTGTCATGTGATTACTTGCACCTAAATCAAGACACCAAGTGTTTCCTATGGCCTTTTCTTTTTATCCCTACGTGCAATTCATCAAAGTTGCCAATTTTTCCTTCAGCATCATTGGCTACTTGTTGTTTTCTCACCACCTCATGCATGAGTAGAGTTGGCTCCTCTACCTCTTCTACCAAATTCACCGTGTCTCTCTTGGACTTACGACGACATTCTGATGCAAAGTGCCCGTAAATTGAGCAATTTAAACACCTAACCTTCGACTTGTCAAACTTTCTGTATGGTTTTCTTCCATACTCTCCTCTTTTCCAGCTTTCCTTGCTATCAGATCCATCCCCATTCTTTTTTTCTTGTAGAGACAGTGCTTCCCATTGAGCTCGGGTGAGCATTAACTTCTTATCATCTTCCTTGGGTTGTTGTCTCCCTTTCATGCATTCTTCAAAAACCCTCAATCTACCCACTGCTTTTGCTACTGACATGAGAGTTGTGTCACCCCATTGCTCAATTGTCCCAATGATTGATAAAAATTTGTCTAGCACGACACTAAACAACCTTTCTACTACTGCACTATCCTTTAGATCTATTTCCAGTAACCTAATTTCTCCTACTGTGCTTATCAGGTTTTGAGAAAATTCTACGATGCTTGTTGCATCTGGCATAACCATTCTATCAAATTACCTTTTTAATACGGATCTGAATCTGTTGCTCGTAAAATTCCTGCTTGTTTCCTGCTTGTATCGATCTGGACCATTCAAAACTCATCTAACGGCCAAAGCATCTGCCCCTGAATCAAATCATAGCCGTCCGTGGTGGTCGATCGATTTGTGGCGGTCGGATCGGGACAAGCAGGGATTTTACGAGCAGCAGATTCGGATCCTTTTAATACATGTCCCCTTGCTTTTCTGACACGGTCTTCTCCTATGCTCATTTGTTGAATGGTCTCTCATGCTTCCTCGATGTTTCTTTTTCAGCTATTGCCATTATTACAGAATCTGATAGTTCCTGTGAGATGGCAGCTAGGATTCCCTGGTCCTTTTCTTTGTCGACAGGTTCACTTTCCTCTATAGCATCCCATACTCCAGGGGCGGATCCAGGATTCTCGCCAGGGAGGTTCAAGATTTACGGGTTTTTTTTCCAGAGGGGTTCGAAATGATCGTTATTTCTAGAAAAAAAATATTTTACATAGTCATTTATGCAAAAAAAATTCAAATACATGGTCATTTTTTATTTATTTTTAATATATATGATTATTTTTGAAAAAAATTTCCAGGGGGTGCAGCTGCACCCCCGGAGTTACGTGGCTCCGCCACTGCCATACTCCTAATGCCCGCAGAATGATCTTCATCTTCACAGCCCACAACCCATAGTTTGTGTTGTTTAGTATTGGGTACTGAATCAGTACACTAGCTCTTGTAAATGAACTAGATTGAGTTTTCTCTCCCTCTCCACTTTTTATGGCTCTGATACAAATGTTAGATTTTAATTTAAACTAAACTTTGTTTCACAATGTTTTGGAAGAGTTGAAGAGTATATAGAAGAAGAAGAATGCTTTTGCGGTGCAAAACTGCATCATCATTTTCTGATTTCATTCAACTACTTATTCATACATAATATCAAATGTAGCAACAATCTTCAAAATAATATTTCCTAGCTAAAATAGCAAGTGGTTTCTTATTTTCTCTTTGCT
>CAXKVX010003332.1:0-35093 GCA_964058865.1 Eleocharis quinqueflora
GTTTGTATCGTGCTCTATGTGCATTCGACAAGAGGAACAAACAAATTGGCAGGGGGCATTAATGTTGTTGCAAATGTGGGTTTGGACTCGCCTACCTATTGGACATCTGAGGGCAAACACTTTTCCCGGTGATATGCCATACATGATAAGATGGATGAGACAGACCCACAACTATGAAGACGAACCGCACAGAAGTATCACACTTTATAGGTATTTTTTTATTACTTGAATAATTATTTGTTTATTACTTCAATAACTCTATATTCTAACATTTGGAAATTTTTATAGGTGGCGATTCGAGCGACTTGACAAGTATGGTCCAGAATGGTGGCCTTACGATGAAGAAGTTTTAGTAGTGTTTTCCCCGATATGTAATGAGCAAGACCATTTGAGTCTTTTTTTTATTAACAGGGCCACTCATTTTCTTCTGGATTGTCGAGTGGCATGATCCGACACAAGTTGCGCGATAGTTTGGTTTCCAAATTAAAGTCCCAACTCCATTGTCACCTGCTGATTCCGATCGCCTTCATAAGATATGTCACAACAAAAAAACTGAAGGGCATGATTAGAAGATATATCATCAGGCCTACATTCAAACATGGGTAAATAGGTTGGAAAATATCGTCGATTTGGGACACAGTTTTATGAATGACCCTTGGGAACATTACTTGCTATGGTTCAACCGTGAATGCATGCGGACAATATATTGGCGATGGTCAACTGCTAGAAATGCTTACAACCCGCTAGCACCATAAGGGCATGAGATTGAAAGAACTTTTAACATGCAGGGCAAAGTTGTGCAATGAACGGTAAATCGATCTACTTTCTTTTATTTTTTCCTCAAATAAAGTAAATTAGTAACTCAATTTTATTCTCAGGTGCTTCGTAACCTCAATCCCACATGAGAAGCTATTGGAGTTATTGCACATAATGTCATGAAAATATTTGCAAAAAAAGTTTTTCGAACATGTCGCAGAAACATTGAAGACGTCGACCAAGGAGTCATCTTCAGAAATTTGATGTTGGAGCATTGATTGCGAGATAAGGATTTGGAGCCATCAATAGCGGGGGATTTGTGTGTTCAATCCGAGCATTACAAATGGTTGGGTCAATTGGTTGGTGGCGAGCATGCAAGTCAAATGCCCGAGGCGCCACTTTTGAACCCTTCTTACTCACACCTATCGCGGGGCGGTGTATGGAAAATCAGCCAAGTATCTGGTGCTCCCGGTACTGAAGAAAATGTGGAGAGTACGGTCGATGAGGAGGTCGAGCGTGTGACTGACTTCGTATTTGGAGCTTCTAGCCAAACCACCAATCGTGAGGAAAAGGATGATGATATCATTCCATTACGGCACACTACTAAGACGACTAGAGCACCTTCCACTTATACTCCATCTGCTTATGATACTCATAGTCGCCGTAGGGGTCATACTCGACACAGTAGGGATGAGTGATGATTATGGATTTTATGAAATTTAATATGTATAATATGTTTGTTGTTGTATGTGACAAGTACAAAACTTCTTGTATTTGAGAATTTGTTGTGACAATTTATATTTCTCTAAATTGTTTGTGGTTGTTCATGTTGTTTATGTTACTTAATTTGTTGTAATTGATGTTGTTTATATTTCTCTAAATTGTTTGTTGTAATTGGTAAATGTGAATGTAACAAAAAGGCACATCTGCCCATATTCAGAAGTAGTAGGAACGTAAGTAATAGTTGCCCCTAGACTAGTGTGACACTGCAAAATGGGCCTGCCTGACATAATTTGGGATCGTAAGTAATAGTTGCACCCCTATTTTGATTTCGAAACTGGTTGCTCTCTGGATGCCTCAGTTTGTTTGTCAATATTAGAGGCACAAGTAATAGTTGCACACCTAAAATAAATACAAAAAATAGTCAGCAGGGGATTCGAACCCATGTACTCTTACCAACCCAGCGTCTCTAACCAAATTTCACTGCCACTAGACCATTTGTATTTCTAGTAAAGTTTGGAACATATTTAATATTAGTATATGTCCTAAATTTATTCATTTGTCTAATAATAATTACTTTAATACTATTAATATGTTTAATAGTATTAATAATTCATATATTTCTAAACTATATGTACTAATACTATTAATACTATTTAATTTTGTATTTAATTGTATAATTCTTAGTACAATAGTAATAAATTTACTATTATATTATTATTTTGTCTAATAATAATAATAAATATTTTTATTTTATTGTTTCTTCTTAGTTTTGTATAATAATAAATAATTTGTATATTTAAATTTAATATAATATGTATTTAATGTTACCATTTATTAATTTGAACTATTCAATAATAAATATATTATTAAATTGTATAAAAATAAATATAATATATATTAATTATGAAATATATTATTAATAATTACTATTATTACAAAATCATATTATAATAACTTAATCATATTTTAACTATTTTTTATTAAAATTAATCTGATATTTTTAATGAACTTATTCATAACTTCTAATTAAAAAATAAACTATTACTTGCACCTCAAACTTTAGACCAGAAGAACGCCTACCCATCCGACCGCTTCTGGCCTTGTGTAAATATTTCATTTGCTGCGTTTTGGTTTCTCAGTTTCCCTTTCTCCAAGTAAATAAAATCTCTACCAAGTACCAAGGAAAACGAAAGCTAAAAATGGCGTCTGATGAGGCTGAGTTGGCAGCAGAGCTCTTGGATTTACAGAAGAAATTGGGGAAGAAGCAACACTTTGAGGAGGCAGTGGCGTCGATTTCTTTGATCGTCAAAGAACGCTACGCCTCTGCATCTCATCCCCTCCGCACTTCGGTAATTTCTCGTATTCTCCTTTTCTCTTTCTCTTTTATTTTTGTAGAATTTGAAATTCGGTTTTCTGGGTTTTGGTTAGGGTTATGATTCTGTTTCCAATTCCTATTGAAGCTGTAATCTGACAAGTACCCGGTAATCGCTTGAAGTTTGATGTGTTTCACTTAAAAGAAGTATTCAAGTTTTTCGAATCAAGTAATTAGAGTTTGCCTATGCTGGATTTCTTGATTATACAGTAATAAAGCAATTAAAATTGAAATTCACAAGCCAAAGGAGGCCCTATTTTCAATTATGATTGCAGTTGATGCAATAATAGTAAAATCGCTGAAATTAATTTTCTCTGAGAAAGTAGACCAACTTGATTCAGCTCATTATTGTTAAAGTAGGTTTATTTCTCTTGAATTTGAGAGCCACTTAATTGGTATAAGATAAAAAGATATGGCTCAGCTGACAAGCAATTCTGCTTTGCTCAATCATTCTTTTGTCTCTTTAAACAGATATTTCATGCTATCACCAGGGTGTCAACAGTACTTCGGGCCCGATATGTTGCGCCATATTTCTGGCAAATGGGATTGAACCTGTTTGTAGAAGCAGAACCATTTGTAACTGATTATATTCAAAAGGAGCATATAAGGAAGTACATTGCTAAGGCACAAGAATATCTTCAAGAGCATGATACTGAGGCTTCAGCACCACCGAATAGGCAACCAGGTACAGTCTGAAAATCTGAATGACTTGCGACATATTGGTACTGAACCAATCAGTTTTACTACTGGCAATTTCTTTAGCCAAATTATGTGAGAGAAGTGGTCAACTTAGTTTGCTATTGATCTTTCTCCATAACTTAGCAGTTCCTGGTCCAGTACTACATCTGAAAGCTTTCATTTTAAAATAAGATAATTATGTTCTTCTCTTCTCTTACGAATTTACAATTCCCACAGATAATCGGTATCTCTTTGAGGGGCATCTCACGGTTCAGGAGGAGCCACCACCCCCATCATGGCTTGTTATGCAGCAGACTGCAATGACTCTAGAAGCTGCTCTGGGAGAATCCTCGGTTAGCAATGAATCTGAGGAGTTCACCGAAGGACTGATGAGCCAGTTGATTGAAGCCTTGCACCAAGTGCAAGAGTCTGAGGATTTTGATATTGATACAACATTTCTGGTATAAATGACTATAGTTTAATTGATTTTTACTTAAAAGTTTACATGACTTGTACAAAGTGATCTGACATGAACAGAAAAGTGACATGGACCTGATCTATAAAGTGTGTTTACATGTTTTTCTTTCGGAAGGAGAGAAATATTGGGCTAATGGGAACTTGGATCCTATTTCTTTTTTTTTTATTTACAAAATACAAGTAAATTGGTTAGAGTTGGGTCTAAGATAAGAAGAAATATTATTTCAGGGTACTACTGGGCCGACAAAACCTCCTGCATCGAAAGAACTGGTTGCAAATCTGCCAGTAGTTGATATAAATGAGGATATACTTGAAAAGTTGGGACGTGAATCAGAGTGCGCTGTCTGTAGGGAGAACCTGATTGTAGGTGATAAGATGCAAGAGCTTCCTTGCAAACATCTTTTTCACCCCCCTTGCCTAAAGCCTTGGCTGGTTAGTCGTTATTTTTCTAAATTGCATACATATCGCTTTGGTTTTGATAAATATGTGTTTTGTATGTTCAAGTGTCATTTGGAGTAACTTTTTGCTGCCAGGATGAGCACAATTCATGCCCAGTTTGTCGGTTCGAGCTGAGAACTGATGATCATGCATATGAGAGCCGGAAAGAGAGAGAAAAGGAAGCTGAGGAAGAAAGGAGAGGTGCTGCGAATGCAGTCCGGGGTGGAGAATTTATGTATGTTTGAGTAGAGCTTATATTTTGCATCAGAAAACAGTATTAAATTTATAATAAGAAAATTATGTTTTCAAATGCCTTGTGTTTTTTTTTATAAATAATTCATTTAGTTGTCTTGTTAAGTTCTTCAAAATTTAGGATTTCAGTGGGTGATGGTTCTGCATGCAAATGTTATGCATGAATGCATCAGGCATTGTCATACATAAAAAAAAGTTACAAACAACATACAAGAGAAAAAGAAAACAACAATATTGTGATAGAACTATGCTGATTGAATAAATTACAAGTTTGCTTGCTGTGCAATGGAACAGAGTGCACTAAAATTCCTCAAATCTCCTTGATCGCTAAAAGAAACCAATCCATTTGCAAAACAAAATGATGAATATTTCATCAGCACGATAAGCAACTAAACGAGTAATAATGTAGAAAGAAGAAACAAATACAACCTTAGTTATGTTGTAGATAACTGGCTTTACGAAGAAAATAAAAAGCCATACACTAATGGCACCGTAATAATTATATCAAAATTCCTTCAAGTGGCACAGCTGGCGTGAGTTGAGCTCCACTTGCTCCCACATCCATAGCAAAACTCAAAACGGCACCTACAAACAATGAATAAGATGTTTTCATCAGAGAAAAGTATATATGGAGTGTGGTGTTCTGCAATTAGAGATTGTGTTGTTTGATGAGGATTAGAGCTGGTAACTGGTGTTTTCAGGATATCAACCAGACGCCGACCCGATCCGACCCTTTGCATCTTTTAGTTGAAATATTGTCTACTTCAGTCTGGTTTATGCAAATTTGTCGACTTCTTTTAACTACTGAGTTTCAGATCATGCGTTTTAACTGAAATGTACTCCTGTTTCTAAGATTCCAAACGATTTATAATTTTCGGTGCCATGAACTGATTGCACGTGTTTGGTGTATTAACATGCAATTAGAGTTATAGAAGATAAAATGCATCACCTAACTCAAAGAATTTGGCATTTGATCGATGTATCTTTTAATTATATTCTTGCCAATTCATCACAACCAACCAAAATAAAAAAACACTTGGAGATTAAGGCAATATAGACTCTTCTAAACCGCTATGGACCTTAAGGTAAAAGGGAATAAAGAGAAAAAGAAAAAAAGGAAAAATAGTCATACAACTTTGCTTGTTAAGTCAATTACCTGCAAGTAATATGCAAGCAACCAGCATTCTTCTCAACAAAATACTTGCAATTGGGACACCTCCTCCATTTCTTCTCCTTTGCTACCTGCATCATCAAGATATCCTCATTGCCTCTCTCATCTTGCCCTAGTTTCCCAAACTCTTCGCAACTCAATCCCGAATGCCATGCAACTTTACATACAGCACAAAATGACCTCCGACAACTGGGACACTCAGCACGGGTCACAGTCTCATCTCCATCATCCACCATCAGTGCTGAGCAGTCTTTGAATGGGCAGTAGAACTTCTGTGCTCCTAGCAACATTGATTCGCTCAGTGCCATCTCCCACCTGTTGTATGCAATAGACATATCATTCAACTCTGAATTATGCATACATACAAATCATTGTTGGCAGATTTATGAAAATGTTTGAGATTTTGAAGGAATATTTCCAGATTTTGTTTATGGTTTACACAATATGCATGTGAGTGTTTAGTGTGTTCAACCTTTATCGGCAAAACTGACTTTGAACTTTCCAGCTTACAAGTACTAATAGGCATAGTTACTTGAAAATCTGAAACTAAATTAGTCTTTCGCAATTGCATCCATACAAAGATCACAACAAATATTGCAATACCCAGTGTGCAATTGGGTTTTGCAACTGAAAACACAATTAGGTTAAAAGAAATGTTACATCACCTTTCGAAAACCGCAGAAGGAAGTAATTCCCGGCACATTCCTGGTTCAATAATAGCCTTGCAGTTCTCCTCAGGGCATTTAACAACTGAGATATTCTCTTGGATTTTGGTACCAAGGTAACGACTAAGGCAATCACAACAGAATACATGAGAACAAGCATTATTTTCCTGGAACACCTCGTCAGCTGGTACGTTGTCCATGCATATCTTGCAGAAAAGTTGAGCCTGAGATGAAGACGAAGACGAAGAAGCTCTGTCCATTTTTGCCTTTTTTGTTGGCTGTTCTAAACCAGTGATAGCTGAGAAAAGAACTTCCTGGAATTGGAGCTCTGTTGCATAACTCTCGTCAGAAATGGGAATCAGATCATGTGTTTCGTCGCCATGAGAAAGAGCAGAGAAGTAGAAATCATCTATTTGGTGTGTGATATCATCAGAGGTTGGTTCTCCCATGTTTTTTGAATTGGAGAATGGGAGGCAAAGAGAGATGTCACTGAGAGTCTTTATATTGGGAAATATTGTTGGAAGCTCAAGAGATTTTTGGAGATAGTTAATGTGGGTGCTTTCAAAGGGTAGCAGATGTTTCCAATGTGATTTCCATTACATAGATGGAACATTTTGAGTTGCTTGGGAGATTGTGAGGAATTGAATCCAGTCTAATAGATTTATTGTGATTTTGGTAATACTCGCGCTCTGAGTGAAAGAGATTAATGAGATTATGGAGCGACCCTTCAATTTCATTGCGCATTTATACAGCGTTAAATACGATTATTTGTTTTACCATGCAATTATCTCCAATTAGCCAATCCTAGTAAACTCTGAATTTCAATCTCTTACTAGAAAGCATCTCATACAATCAGCTTACAGACTCAGTGTCATATTTGGAATTTGTGACAGTTACAAGAAGGTGTAGCCATTTTCGTTTTGTTTTAATATTTCAAGCTGATAATTTTGGGACGAAATTCATCGTTGCGCTTTGTTTCATGTACCAAGTCAAGGATACATTGGCATAAATGCATAATCACCAAGAAATAGACTTAAATTCAGATGTGAGTGAGCTTTCAAAAACTTCATTAGCAACTAACTTTCATTTTGACTATGATTTTTTTTTACTATTTCGTTTAAATCATTAAAAAAAATAATTTTACTCTCGTCAAAACACTCCATTTAAATTATTTTAACTCAGAAATATTATCTTAACTTTACAGTTGAAGAGTCATAAAGAGTCGTGAAACGTTTTAAAAGTTTGGATACAAGTAATATATACAACTAGAGCTTCAACCTAGTTTCATCTAAGCTTTTACCACAGGATGTTAGATTTAACAGACATGAAATCTAACGTTTATTCTATTCATTTTTCCGTCTACAATCTATGTTCTTTCTTCAGTCAGAAAACTAACATGAAACAAGTACCCACCCTTCTAAGTACTACCAAAAGATACACTCTTTACTGAAGCTTTTGATCTCTCTACAATTACCCTCTGCTCATGAAAAAATAAAGAATAAGGGCAAAACTAGTATGATTAAAAAAAAAGAGAACAAATAAATTAAGCATTGCTAGCTACGGTTCGCATGGTTGACAAACCATTTGAAAATTTCGCCTTTTTCTTGACGTTTGTTACACTACAATGGGGGCACATGTACTCCAAACCATCAGTCTTCGCATAGTCCTGTAACATGAAATCAGACTTCACAAGATACGCTCGGACTGATTATCATATAAATTATAGTCCACGATTGCTAAACTTTTTTCTTCTTTTTTTTGTGATCCAAAATGCAGATGAAAGTTTAAACATCGGAGATGGTTCTTAAAATAAAGGTAGGAATGGGCTCATACAATATCCTAATGCAACTACCCAAGTGCGCCTTGTTTCACCTCTATTGTGAATCTTAACCGAGGAAAAGTTTGGTCAACCAATATAGTTTATTTACTGACCAGAGGAGACCCATAAGGCCATAACATTTGACAATCGAGGGTGCATTCTTGTTAACGAATAGAGCAACTACCCAAGTGTAAACGAATGATGTATGATCGACTTTCTTTTTGTGTGCATTGAGAGCAAGAGTAAATAAATTATGTAAAGATGCACACCTTGAAAGTACCCAAGCCTTGCCGTTTATCACATCCGAAATGAGCCCACTCACCACAAAGCCCACAATTTACCCAATCTCCAGGGGTGCTACTGCAAGATAAAATCAAATTATGTGTTATTTTCAATGTTTGAAAAGAAGAAAGTAATATTTCAATGTTCCCCAGAAAAACCTTAAAAATGACATCCCTGCAAAACATGAACCATCAAGGAAGCAGCAGCTGCACCACCACCGCCAACAAAGCCTTTAGCCAACAAAGTTGGGGTAGGCGGGGGATGAGCCCACCCGCCATTAAGGATGCACCAAAAGAACTACTTTATCCGCAAGGTCATATCTTATACTTTATTAGCTTTGCAGTGGTGTTAATGGTGTTTCTGTGTTTTTTTAATAAGGTTCCACAGGAGTATATATGAATTCCACTCTCTATTGAACTTTACAATAACCCAACATTAATGAAGATAATTCCAAATGCAAGCAAAGGCTTTTTAATAGTTTCCAAGGCATCAAAATTTGCCTCTACAACAGGCATAATCCTATTTCCTCAGATCAAAGTGTAAAAATCATAGAAAAACAACAAACACACGAAAACACAATAAACACACAAACCTGCGACATAGAAGGCAGAACTCTCCATCCACATCGTCATGTCCCAGTTCATACTCCAACAGGTAAGTTTCATAATGCCGCTTGAGTGTGTTTCCAACTCCCTGAAACAAGAAGAATAATTAGATACTACAAGAATTTAGTTCACCACTTCAATAAAGGTTATATTTATGACTGACGTTGGCCTAGTCTTGATTTATACAATCCAATAATAGAATGATCAATGATCACTCAGCTTTAATTAAACAAATAATAAGGGAAACCTAGGGAGAACAAAGCATACAACAGAAATTTTGAGATTATAAATATTGTAATTAGTATGTCTTAACAAACATGCCTCAAAATGGACAAATTTATGCTTTCATAGAAATGCCAAATTGGTGATTTGCTGGAAGGAGAAAACTAAAATGAAAGGCCACTAAAGCTGACTAGAAGTTCAGACCAGTATTTAGCATGGTGGAAATAATTCAAAAACAAATTTCTAAACTCCAACCACCTATGTACAAACTCTGCTTCTGTAGTTAGCTTATTCATAGCCTGTCCTAAGTTGGGAAAAGGAGGGTTGTTATAGGCTTGACGTGCCAACAAAAAAAATTATTCTTTCTCATGGAAATGAAACCCAATAGCTACTGTGATTGGTTTTCATATCTACCCTACTGCAACTTGTTTGGGACTAAAAGCTTTGTTGTTGTAAATCCCAACCAGCAACCAAATAAGAGAACTAGACTAAGAAATTTCTCATGTTAATTTCCCAGTTTTTTGTAACCACTAGGTTGAGTTAAATTTATTTATAGTCTGGAGCGTCATCAGCATTCATTCATGCATCTAATACTTATTAAATTATTGGACCTTGCTAATAAAGCCCCCAACTTTGCCCCCCACAGTGCCCCCACACCTATAGACGTGGGACCCACCACATGGATGGGACCCACCACATGGGTGGGACCCACCAGCAGCACAGACAGTGAGAGCACTGTAGGGGGCAAGACAAGGGGCACCATATATTTTTCCTAAATTATTATCAGTCTAAGAGCAGAAAGACACCCATATTCAGCTCTCAGACTTCATTTCTTTGTCAGCACTCGATATTACTGTTATTACAAAAGAATCATGCATCTTATACATGATAATATGATAAGATTTGAAAATTTAAGGAAGACGTACAGTCATTTTATTGGAGATAGTATGGTTGCGCATCTTTGAGAAAACTTGGCCTTTCCAATTTATACCATTTCCCACATAGAAACCTCCTCTTGAAACCACCTGTATAACAATGGAGAACTCTGAATTTTTTTCAAATTGTGTAGCCGAATAAAAAAAAAATTAGCAAACCATTATGCAGTAAAAAAATACAACGTATTGAAATGCCAGCAGTAAATTTGTTTTGGCTCGTAGATCTATGTAAGGCTAGAAACAGAATAACTTTCACTTAGTAAACTTCAACACATAACTAGATATTCAAGAGCAATATAACCAAACTATAAGAACTAAACTATTAAGGACCCAAGATATTAATTCGACCATAATTTTTTTTATTTTAACAGATGAATGGCGTTACTTGCTTCTGGGCAAATTCTTCAAATTTGGGAGTAACATTCATGAAGTTTTAAAAAGAAAATTAGGAAGGAGGTTATGTTACTTCTTTGTATAAGTTATAAAGATCAAGGCGCTTTGCATTTAGAATGGCATCAGGGAACTCAGATAGGCCACCTTGCGGAGCCAACTTACTGTGCCCTCTTTGTACCAGAAACTGCATTACATCTTTCAAGAAATCCTCCTGCAACACATATGCATGTCAAAGATGAGATTTCGAATTTGTATCAATTTGAAAGATACATAAAGGACGCTTCAAAGTTCATTCTATATCACATTTATAACAGAAACAAACAAAAAATTAACGACTTAAAAAGGAAAAAAAAGTCTCAAATCATAGGAAAAGCCAACATACTCCACATATAAGAAGAAACAAAATTGTTTAGGGAAAACATACAAAAAATGTATCACGCCAACCACTAAATTGGCATCAAAGATGATTCGGTATCACTAGATAATGAGCAAGAAAAAAATTAAAAATTGTTTAGGGAAAACATACAAAAAATGTATCACGCCAACCACTAAATTGGCATCAAAGATGATTCGGTATCACTAGAAAATGAGCAAGAAAAAAATTAATTTCTTTATTCAGATTCTTGGAGGTATATATAGAATTTACATCTTCCAATTAAGTTCCTAACCATTCTCTATATTTTTATTTCACTAATAAGTCCCTACACTATACACAAATACTAACTCCCCTTCAGAATTAGCGAAAGATATTCACTAAGTCCATCTAATTAAATCTAACGAACTAAGTCTCTTGATGAGACAATCGGCCACTTGCTTTCTAGTTAGAGGTGGCAATCGGACGAGTCGAGTGGGTTCGGATTTGGGTTGGGTCACGTCAGGTTAATTTGACTTATAAAGATTGTCGGGTCACGGGTCTGATTAGGTCGGGTTCTATCGGGTATCAATTCATCTTGCGTTGGCATTTTTCGGATTTCGGGTCTTTCGGGTTCGGGTTCGGGTTGGGCCGGCTTTCAATTATCTAGTTTCGAATATTTCTCGAATTTCAGGTCTTTTGAGTTCGGATAGGGTCGGGTTTCAATTATCTATTTTCGGGTATTCTCCAGTTTTGGGTCTTTCAGGTTCGAATCGTCTTGGGTTTCAATTATCTCGTTTTGGGTCTTCTCGGGTTTCGAGTCTTTCGAATTCAGATCGGGTCTGGTTCCGAGTTTTCTTATTTCGGGTCATATTGATTTTTAGGTTACGAGTCGTTATATTTCAAATTTATTTTTTCATTTTTGAGTCTTATGTGTCTGGCCTGATCAGGATAGATAAATCCGATCATATCGTGTTTTGAGATTTGAATTTGTAATTCATTATAATTAATTTAGCTCCATGTCATGTCAAGCTAGGTCGTGTCAAGTATCGGGTCATCTGGTGTCGGGTCGTTTCGGATTTCGGGTCATGTCAGACCAGGTCAGGTCGGGTATCGGGTTATGTGACGCCGAGTCATTTCGGATTTCGGGTCATGTCGAGGCAGGTTGGGTCAGATATCGGATCATCTAATGTCAAGTCATTTCGGGCTTCGAGTCGTATCAAATCAGGTCGGGTCGGATATCGAATTATCTAATATCGAGTCATTTTCGAGTTCCGGATCATATTGGGCTAGTCCAGGTCGAACGGGTTTGTCGGGTCGGGTCGGGATTTGCCACCTCTATCCTTAGTGACTACATGTTCGAACAATGGTAGTCCGCTATTCGACTTCTACTTGATGAAGAACCAATCGATCTATATATGCTTGGTTCTGTCATGCTGCACATGACTGTTGGCAATGCTGATCGCCGACTTGTCGCATCACAACTTCACTTCGATCCCTTTGTCCATCTTGAGTTCCACCAACATGGATCTCAACCTGATCATATCTACAACACTCAGAGCCATGGCTTTGTACTCCGCTTGGGCTATGGAACGAGCAACTACCAATTGTTTCTTACTATTCCATGACACTAGATTGCCTCCTATAAATATACAATATCCAGACGTGGACTTCATATCATCAGCACAACTAGTTCAATCTGAATTATAGTAGCCTTCGATGTTCAAGTGCCCATTTTTTCGAAAAATCAGCCCTTTTTCCGGTGCACTTTTTAGGTGCTTGAGAAACACTGCGTCCATGTAATCATTCCTAAGATCATGCATGTAGTGGCTCACCACGCTCACAGCAAAAAATATGACTGGACAAGTATGACTCAGATATATCAATCGGCCCACTAGTCGCTGGTACCTCTCCCTATCGACCGACTCACATGCCTCTGCACTTAGCTTTGACTTCTGATCAATAGACACACTTACAGGTTTGTAACCCAACATCCCTGTTTTCTTAAGCAAGTCTAGCACATACTTCCTTTGAGACAGAACGATCTCCTTTGGCCCACGGGCCACCTCAATCCAAAGAAAGTATCTCAAATGCTCCATTGTCGCCACGTTATTTGGACGGACCGTTTTCTTACTTATCTTTTCCTGAGTCAAGCTATCCTTCACCTCAAACTCCTTTTCCAGTCTCACCCTTATCATCACACGTGATGATCATGTCATCCACATACACCGCGAGCATCAAATGTGACCACCTTGTCGTCTAAAGGACACCGTATGATCGACATTGATCTGCCGATACTCCATGCTTACCATAGCCTTTCTGAACCTGTCAAACCAAACTCGAGGAGATTGCTTCAGCCCATACAGAGATTTCTTGAGCCTGCAAACCTTACCAACTGTCTGGTTTGTGCCAAAGCCTGGTGGAATCTCCATGTACACCTCCAACAAATCATCATGAAG
This sequence comes from Eleocharis quinqueflora, assembly GCA_964058865.1. Taxonomy (NCBI): domain Eukaryota; kingdom Viridiplantae; phylum Streptophyta; class Magnoliopsida; order Poales; family Cyperaceae; genus Eleocharis; species Eleocharis quinqueflora. The sequence continues at coordinate 13,600 of CAXKVX010003332.1, forward strand.
AAATGCATTCTTCACATCAAGTTGGTGTAACTTTCACCCCTCATTCGCAGCTAAAGAGACCAAAGTTTTGATTGTGCTCAACTTAGCCACAAGTGCAAATGTCTCGTCATAATCAATGTCATAAGTCTGACTGTACTCATTTGCCACCAACCGGACCTTGTAGCGCTCAATCAAACCCTCCGAATATTGCTTCCAGGTTAAGATTAATTTGCATCCAACTGCCTTCTTACCAGGTGGTAGTGTCACAAAGTTGCCAAGTTTTATTTTTTGCAAGAGCCCCAAGTTCTTCTAACATGACCGCTTCCTACTTTGGATCTTCCTTAACAACCTGCCAACACTTAAGAATAGAGACAATGTCTAAAGATGCAATGAATGCTTTATGTCTAGGTGATAAGTGAAAGTAAGAGACAGAGTGAGCAATATTATGTGAGAAATCATATCGATCAAGTGGAACTCCCGCATTGCTGCAAGCGGTCTGCCATACCAATAGGGAGAGAGGAAGAGAAATCATACCACTTGAGTAATCTGAGTCTGTGGTGGATGATGAAGGTGTCTCCCGAGTCAAGCTAGGCAGGGACAAGGGACTTGGGACAAGTGGTTTTGTGACTTCATAATCTCACGTCTCCTCGTGTACTCTTAGTCCCCCCCCTAAGCCTGAATCTCACTCTCACCATCTCGACTTGACACATCAACCAACTTCACAAACAAAACAACTGGCTGAATCAGTACAACAAATTGCTCCACAATCGTCTCAACAACTAGGCAAGGAGTGTTCTCAACACTTACAATCCTTGACTCACTCATACCACTATTATCTGTGATTTCAGTATCGTACGATTCACGATACGAATCGTACGATACGAGTCGAGTCTCGTACATGGCGAGGTGAATCGTGGCTTCGTCTCGGGCGACGGCGGAATCGCTGGAATCGCCGCGATTCGGTGGAGCGAGTCACGATTCGATTCGAATCGGACGAGTCGGCGATTCACAGGCGACCAATGAGGCGATTTCCCTCGCGATTCTATAACGCTTCAATTCCCTCGCGATTTCCCTCAGAAACTGAACGACGCCATTAATAAACAACAAACTCCATAACTGCATTGTATCCCTCTCCCTCTCCCTCTTCTTATATCTCTGGCTCTGCAACTGCATCCCTCCCTCCATATTTGAACTCTCTGCAAAATCCATTGCCTTCCTCCATTTTTATTCTCTTTGGCTCTGTTTAATTCTGCAATTCTGCATCGCCTTCCTCCACTCTTGAGAAGTCCAGGTTAGTTCACTGAATCACTTATTAATAATGTTTTGTTGTACCTTTTTGCTTGAACATCAGCCCTAGTGGTAATTGTCTTTTATAATTCTGCATCAGTTCACTGAATCACTGATTAAGTCTAAGCCATGTGAATTAGTTCACTGAATCACTTATTAATAATGTTTTGTTTTAATTATTCTACTTATCTTATATTCGATAAACTGAATTTATCGCATCAGTCCATCAGATCTCTTGATTTTGTTGTTTGCAAAACTTTTGATACGAATTACAAATAATTACTCACCTTTTATCAAGATATAACCTGTGTATACTGGTATTTTTGTTAGTGTTTAATGATTAAATAGTATGCGAGTTATGTGAGCTTATACAATATGCTATAATTTGATTTTGGAATTTTTTTTAATGAAATTTTTGCGTAGCTAGTTTTATTACTTCGTTTTGAACATAATTTAATGAATCTTAAACGATTCGATACGATTCACGATTCATTTTACGATTCAAAATCATTGACTATTATCTAGTGTTCTAAATTCGTGTCGTTCCGTGCCGTTCCGTTCCAAACACGGCTTGTCACGGCACGAAACAGCACGACACGATTAGTATTTTATTATTTTTACCGTGCCGTTCCGTGCCGTGCCAAAAATTGGAAGGGATCGGAACGGAACGGTTAAGACACGGCACGTTTAGGCACGCCGTGTCTAAATGTGTCGTGTCTTAACCGTTCCGTGCCTAACCGTGTCGTGTCTAAACGTGCCGCCTCTAAACATGTCGTGTCTAAACGTGTCGTGTCTCAACTGTCTTAACTATGTCGTGACTCGTGTCTAAACGTTTATTTTTTTAAATTTGTAAAGTTTAAAATAGAATAATTAATAAATGCAAAAGATTTCAAAATAATTTGAACTTTCGTGTCTATCTGTGTCGTGCCGTGGCTATCTGTGTTGTGTCGTGCCGTCGTGTCGTGTCTAAATGTACCGTGTCTAGACGTGTTCTCGTGTCGTTCCGTGTCATGCTTTCGTGCCGTGTCGTGTCTCTCCTCATAAACGTTCTATGCCGTGCCGTGTCTTACAGTAGGAAACCAAGGCACGACACGCTTAAGACACGGCACGTGAACAGTACCGTGCCGTGTCCCGTGCCGTGTCTTAACCGTGTCGTGTCCTTATCGTGTCGTGCCGTTCCGTGACGTTTTCAGACACGCAGACACGATTTTGAGAACTCTACTATTATCACGTATCAAACGAGTCATCAAAGGATGAGGATACTCCATAGGAAAAATATGGCTCATGCTCCCGAAACGTGACGTCCATACACACAAACAATCTTCTCAACGGTACTCCAACAGACATATTCTGAGTGGCCGAGTATCTCACAAAGACACTCTTCATTGCTTGTGGATTTAGTTTTCCTACTTCGGTCAGTTGTCCTGCACGGAACACACACAACTGAAGTTTCTCAAAGGAAGAATGTCTTCCTTCGTACCTCTCCATACCTGAAATGGGGATTTCCCGTCCAAGACTCGCGAGGGCATTCTATTGATCAATAACGTGATTGTCTGTACTGTTTTCCTCCTAAATACTTTGGAACATTCATTGCAATCATCATACTACGAACATTCTCAAGGAGATGACGATTTGTCATTTCTGCTACCTCATTCTGCTCTGATGTGTATGAACAAATAGTTTGATGCAGAATTTCTCGCGAGGACAGATACTCCCCAAATGTTTTGTTGGTATACTATGTCCCAATATCCAACCTCAACATCTTCACCACGACCCCATATTAAGTCTGAACCCCTTTGTGAAAATCTAACATGCAAGTCAATCACTTTTGTTTTCATAAGATAGAGAGTCAAATAACACAAAAATAACAATCAATAAAAGATATAAAATATCAAAATTCATTGAAAGTTGTTGTGGGCCAAGGGCCCCTAACATCAGCATGTACCAACTCAAAGACACCAGAGCTCCTACTACTTGAACAAACATATTAGCTTCCGGTGTACTTGCACAACTCACAAGCATCACAAACAAGTTTGCCTCTGTTATCTTTTGCAAACAAAAGAGGATACAATCGACTCAAAAGAGAACGATGGATGACCGAACCGTCTATGGTGAAGTAACACTAAATCCTCCACCCTACTCTTGTCTCCTCCAGATCTCCCAACTATGGATTAAAGGGTTGAGTCCATTCCCACTACCACAAGCCACTACGCCATGTGTCAGTCTCAAGAATCTTGCCCGTCATCTTCTCTCAGAAGATCACCTTAGAATATCAAACTAAACAACACAATTTAGTTGGAGAATAATGATATTTACAAACAAGAGGTTTATCGGAAATGAAGCATGCAAAATTTTGGACAAAGTCAAAGTGTTGGTACATCTCATTGTACCCTTACCAACTACGAGTTGGTCTGTACCATCGGCTATTTTGACACTCAACGAACTTGCTAGGCGAGTATAGGAAAAGAACTCCCTATCAGCCCGTCACATGCCCGGATGCTCTGGAATCGATGATCCACTCTAATGATCTAACGGCAAGAAAAGAGGCAAGAGCCAATGAATCACACGTAGCTTTGACTGTGGTTGCAGAGTAAACAATATTACCCGTGAATGAGGATGAGGTGGATGCACCATCCCCCACCCCTCCTGCCTTTTGCTTCCTTTGAAGCACCTTCAGGTATGCTCGATCCTCCTCTAAGAAGACAACACTTGGCATAGATTCTTTTTCCTCTTCATCTACCATCACCATCAGATTGGTCCGGTAGCCTCCTCGTCCACTGCCTTGCTGCCTCCACGACCACGACTCCTACTTCTAGACTGTCTCGCCCCACCTGACTCTCTCTTCTTAAGTGGCTTAGGACAAGCATATCTTAGGTGGCTTATCTCCCGCAGTTGTAGCACATGCTAGTCTCCCTTTGTGCACCTATCGTACATGGACTCGCAATGGTTAGGGCTTTCGTACCTGAAACTACACTCGGCTCAAGAGTGTAGTTTCACACGACTCTCCTCATGTATCATCGCAACAATGGCCCAATCCAATGACGGGATCGTTGCACGAGATAGAAATATTGATCTTCTCTGATCAAAAGCTGAGCTCAGACCCCCTAGAAATTTTAGTCATACCTTGTTCAATAACCTTCCTGGCCTTGCATTCTGAGTCGCTACAGCTCGACATCGGTGAAAAATGATCAAGATCTGTCACATCCTTTCTAGTTCTATTGCATACTCCTGAATGGATCGATCTCCTTGGACCACTGAATCTACCTCTCAATGAATCCGAAACACCCTCATGTGGTTCTCAGTCCCAGCATAGGCATATGTCCCACACCAATCGAATGCCACCTACTGACGAGGCAATCGATGAGACCATTGAGTTGAGCAACCAGGTGAATATCTGAGCTTGCGTAGTCCTTCACTCATCTGCCTGAACACTGTCTCTTTCTGGTTCAGGTCATGTCAGGTATCCCTCCAGTCTCTTCCCGACTAGAGTAACCTCAATCTGATGCGACCACCTCAGGTATGCAGTCGGTCCATCAAGCTTCAGATCTACAAGAGGAAGATCTAGCTTGACCTGTACCTTAGTAGTTGAGGTAATAGTCTTCGCCGAGGTACTCACTCCTAGTATGAGCCCGATTAGAAGGATTGATCTTCTCCAGAAACTCTAATCCTTTGCCCTCCGCACTACCTCCTTCTCCAGACATTTTCTCACAAGAATCCACACAGCTCCTTCCTTGATCCAATCTCGATCTAATCAGCCATCACGATCGAGATTCGCACCCGATTCACTCTCCTCCGAGTATCGCAGGGTATTGACCCCCACGTCAACCACAAAAGAGCAAAACACTAGGTGGCGGCTGTGACCTAGAGTTGGCGACGCAAGTGGGAAGGCGAGCGCTTGCGAGCAGAGAGCTGCCTGGATGGCTGCTTCTTTCCCTCATTTTTTTGGTGGCTAACCCTAGAAGTTGTGTTGTGGTGTCGTTACTCTGGTAACAACTTGAAAATGAGCAAGAATAAGTTAATTTCTTTATTCAGATCCCTTTAGGTGTACATAGAGTTTACATCTTCCAATTAAGTCCTTAGACTTCTTTTATATTTCTCTTTCACAAATAGGTCCTTACACTATATACAAATAACAACAGTATCAAATAGAAGAAAAATCTTAATTTGAATTTCACAAGTTACCGCTCCTCCACAAATTTTATTCTAACTTGATTAGATCAAAATCAAACTAAAACAAGTATATTTGAAATGCTGGCTTTTAATTCCTGTAAAAGACTGCTAATTCAATGAGATTCACTATGATGAGTCATGATAACTGACAAGATCATGTAAAATATTCAGCAAATTCTTTTAGCATATTAGGGTTGTGTTAAATATTCTGCAAGTCCATTTAGTATCGTAGAATCTGTCTCATGTGGAGTTGAATGTAAATATAGAAGTAGATAGAAACTTTCCTTGTTTTAGGATCTTAGCAAATATTGTATAGGCTGTATAAAAATAATGCTTAGGTGTGATGAAAGCGATATTGAAAAACCACAGAAATTCTTGTCTTGTCTTGTTGCTCTTCTCTATTTTACCCTATTTCACTAAATTTGTCATGATGCTAGTCATGTTTCCTGCCAACACAAATCATATAGCACTAATTTACCTTCTCCTTTTGTAGGGTTCCTCTGATACTCAATTAAAGAACTTAGTAAACAAGGCCCATTATACACTGAGGGTGTAAGCAAGGCCCATTGTACGATTGGAACCTAAATAATGTAAAATTGGACCCTGTGAAGGCTAGTATGCAGAAAAGCGGTTAATTTGGAATAGAATCAAGGTTCAGATGCAAAAGTTGGAGGAATGATGCATACCTCAGAACATATACGAATAGGCAAACGGGTGCAGCCATGCTTCTTCATAGGCAACGGATTTATTGTCACTGCCGGCTGAGACAATGGCTTTCTGTGTACAACCTTAGGTGCTAATCGTACCGGGCTTCGCTTCACAGCCGGTATTGTTACTGGCATTGGCCCCAGATTATTCCCATTGTTTACAGCACTCAGTTCATGCCTACTGCTACTGTCCTCAGATCCGAAGTAAAGACCGAGCTTGTGCTTCTGTGAGTGGGGTATGGGCTTCATGCTACTAACCAGTTTTCGATTGAGACCCAGTTTTGCTCTCTCCTCAGTGGGACAAGAAGAACATCTCGAGAGATGAAAGTTAGAAATGATGCTTCGAGTACTTTGTGGGTCTTTTTGGTCCTCTTTGCTGAAGAAAAGGAGGCGATTCACATCTCTTTTATCGAAAGCGGCAACTGGTGTTCCATTCAGACTGGCAATTCCTAAAGCAACTAGGCTTCGGTACGATGGCTCCTTTGCAACATGTTTCAATACCTAAATATTTAGAAAGGACTGAACATTAGCATTTGGTAAATTTCTTACCAGCCTCTATGTTATAGGCATCGGTTTCATCCTTCTTATTTTGCTTTTCCTTTAGAGGTTGAATACAAAGTTGTAAAATGCACAATTGACTCACATTCAGGATATTTCTCCATGGTAAAAAAATGTTCAATTATTTTTGTTGAAATGATCCAGTTTAGTTGGAAATGATTTAGTTTAGCATTGACAAAAAGAAGACAACAAAGAGTAAAGATTTTCCAAGAATTTCAGTTAGTAATATAATACTAAAGTTGCCAATGAAACACAGTTAACAGTGTTTAGTTAATAAAGAATGTTGATTGTCAAAATGGATGGGAGATCATTTAGAATATAATATATTACTGCTAAGCATGATATATTCTAAAAAACCAAATAGATGGAATCAATAATTTGTTGAATTAGTTGGCTTGCAACAAATCTAGGTTCAAGTCAACAGCTTGCCAACTGAAAAGTTCGTTCAAGAGCTCAAATTGAGTTTGAACCAAAAACAACCAAATCAAATGTTACAGGTTATATATAATTATTGGTAAGTCGAAATGACTGAAGTTGAAATCCCTGTTAGTAAGAAACAAACCTGTGAGGCCCATTTAGGGACCGACATGCGAACCTCAAAAACCGGGGCTCCACATGCCACTGACAAGGATTGTTGCAGCATATAGCTCTCCTCTGAGCTTGGTACTGGGTGTACAAGTCGACTCTTCTCTATTAGCTCGTTCTTTATATGCGTCTCTAATAGCTGCACGGTAATCACAAAACTTTTTCGTCAACATCTTAGAGCCATTATTGGTACCTTTTTGGTTGGTTCATTTAGTCTTTGCAGATAATGCACCTAATTTGCTAAGCCCAATACCAAATAACTGAATAAGTCTCATGACTATCATAGCTTGAACCGAAGTAAAAACTTCCCAAACCAAACTTTTATCAGGCAGTCATTTTGCAAATTATATTCTTAGTAGTCTAGTAGAATAGTAGTCTAGTAGACTCCCTATAGTTTAGTGGATCGTCAACAGATGTACAAGGAAATAATTCTACAACAGAGACCAAGCAGTATGTGAGCTCAGGACCAGTCTCTAGCACCAATTGGTTACTCTAAATCATAAGTTCATATTGTACCAAGTCATTTAACTGTTTGTTCTCTAATGAATGTAACCACAATTGTTAAAAGCGCCTTTCTTTGATCGTAACATGGAAACCAGCCATTATCAGTGGCAAGGAGGGCATAGCATCGAGGGAAAGCGAAAACATAACATCGAGGGAAAGCAAGAACATAGCATGATACACATAGGTCAATTATGCGGAAGTTCAACACTTCGCGCTAGGATGATTTTTTCTGTAAAAAAAGGCTGATAACAAATACCTGGTCATCAAAACAAGTTTGAGCTCCACCTGAGATTAGAAGAGAGATGTGAGCAGAACTGCAGGTTCTGATGTCACATCTCATAGTCACTATGCCATGATCAAGGGTCCCAGCTTCAAGAGGTGGAGACACACTGTTGGAAACAATAAAGTAATTAGATGGCCTTTGCCTCTTTTAACTTTCTCACCACTATTTTATAGGAAAATGCACGTTGTATATAAATGTAATAACTCACAAAGAAAACACATGCATGCACAGATATAACTCACCTTACTCGGTTCTGAAGCTTGATTCCACGAATCTGCATTAGCATAAAAAAACATGAAAATGATATCGAACATGATACAGACAAAAATAGAAGTGAAGTTTAAAGGGATAAGGTCTTTTTAACCCACTTCAACATTTAGAAGAGCAGATAAGCCATCTTCTAGAGAACCCAACAAGAATGCATCCTGCAAAAAAGAAAAAAAAAATTGAGTACAGAACAATGTAATTGACATCATATGATTTATCATCCAAATCAATTCTTCAATTTGGAAGAGATGCACATGACACCAAAATAGGAGAAACTCAATCATGTGATTTAATAACACGAGTCACAATTTGATTCGTATAATTAATAGTTAACATGCTTTGACTACTAAACCCAAACTTGAATCAAGGCTGGAAGATCTGATAGCCCTTTAAAAGTGTAATCCACATCACATCATCTTCATAAATTAAATAATTACTTCTAACAGTGGATTATGCAAGCAACATGTATTTTAAACTAATTAAACTGTTTCTTTTAAGGATAGCTTTTTTTTGGGCTCTAGGAAATCTGATAGCACTGGCAGGAGAGAACTTCTGTATGATATGCATCTCATACAGAAATAAAAAAATTTCAATACAAGATAACTATCAACAAACTGAAGAAAAAGGCTATTATTGACATTATAATACCTGTCCACATTGCAGCCCGCAAATTAGGAATCTTACATCCACGTCCTTCTCATAAATCTTTATTGCAGGTGAAGTCCCTGATGAGTCTTCCTCTTCTTCTTCGGTCTCTACCTTGTTAACTTCTGGAGCAGATACATGTATTTTTGGAGCAACACCAAGGAGTTGGGGTCCCAGCTTGGTACCGACCCTTTGTCCATTAGTTTCTGTAGACATCCAATTGTTTTTCATGCAATAAAGCCGAAATGAAGCATTTGCGAGTTGAAATGCGTCCCATGCATGGCTATGCGAACTACACCAAGAAAACCAATTATTAAAGTGACATATAGAATTCAGTATAATACAAAAAAAATTTCATTCTGACACTACAAACATAAAAATCCAGTGTATCCCGTCCATCATAGTATGAAATAGTCCACGTACCCTATTAAAATTTTGAAAATAATAATTACAACAATTCTCTTTTATATTATTTTATGAAATGCATCAATTAGTCTTTTTTCTTTCTTATATCTGCGGAAAAAAAAATGAAGAACACTATACTTTGGCTTTGATTTTTTCCAGGTAGCATTGAAGACAATTCAAATGGAATATAATTTTCACTGGAGGTAAATAAGGATTTTCGCATATAACAGTGCAACATGAGAAATATTCTGTATACCTTAGAAAATACTGGAAACAGGAAATAACATTCTTTACATCTGTCTTACCCAATTATTTGCAAGTCTGTGACATCTACTTGCTCATCTTTTTTTTTTCTCTCTCCATGTGAATTAAGAAATAAAAATTATCCTTTCCATGATTTTAACAGTTATATACAGGATATTTCTCATATGCAATATTACAGAGGGTATTATTTTGCATTCTATCAAAGATGTTCTTGCAGGAAAGGCCATGTTAGTATTATGAAAAAAGGATATTACCTTTGAACAACAGACACCAATGCCTCACAAAAATGGGATGCTGAATAAGATAAAAATTGATTCTTCCAATATATTACATATGGTACACCCTTCGAATGCAAACTTTGTGCAATTTTCTCGCCACTAGGGACCTCTAGGTAGACCTGTAAGATGCCATAACGGATTTAAAAGGCAGTTTTTTTGACATATAGGGGTATCCGAAGCCCTCAGCATCTATTACTAAATGCCTCTTAACGGGATCGAAACTTGGTGCTCATGGAGGCTTGAAGCCATGACCTCTTGGAAGTTTCCTAGATAGCTAACCAATAGATTACTAGGCCGTTTGCTTTAAAAGGCAGTTTTAATCACAAAGTTTAAGAAGAAAATAAAGTAGAAAGGAATTGTAAAACCATATCAGCAAAGAAATAACCCTTTTTATGAACTGTGGTTTTAACCTAGAAGGCCATCACCAGAGAACCAAAGTTTGGACTTCAAAGGATAAAAGCTTCTATTTCAAGTTATGGCAGATATTGTAGCAACTTTGTATTGAAACCGGCCAATTGTACAATATGAAACTAACACCGAACACATGGCTGTAATTTCTAAATAACTCAACCACAAGGCATGAGGTTAAGGATGTAACTGAATTGTCAGTGTTAGATGTAAATTATCAAACTGATGAATAGTTCGTGTTGGATGCATATTTCAATACCTATTAGCTCGTCAAAAGAGAAAAAAGTTATAAGGAACTTACAATTGTAGGTAAAGGAGGGTCAATAAGAGAAGCAAGGCTATCAGACGCATCAATGGTGCCCCAAATAAGAGAACCAATTTCTTCTTCATCATAAAGTTGTTCTCCTTGAAAAAATAATATAATGGGTCGCACCAATCTCATAACCTCTTTAAATTGATCAAAGGATGGATTCAGAAGCTTATGCACCTACACTTAAAAATGCAGATAATTAGAACACTACAAGTTCGATCCTGGAGGTTTAGGGAACAAAACATGACTAAATTACCCTTTAAACTCAAATAAAATCTTAATAGTTCAATATAGACACAAAAAGAAAAAGATAAAGTTGCAAGGCTACATTTAGCCTCAGTTAATCTGGGAAAAAGCCATTGGAAAGACAAAATGTTGCCTGCCTTTCAAAATTCCATTGAAGAATGTGCATGCTCAATGAATGCAAAACATCAAATACTGATGGGAAAAGCACTGATATCTTTTTGATAACTTTGTGGATTGTGAGCAGGTCTTTTACTTGTGTGCAGCATTTAAGAGAAACAGTATAATTACAGAAGCAGTATAATTACAGAACTGTACAATTACAAAAAAAAAATATATATATATATCTAACCTCAACACGGCCTGCTGAAGCTATCTCAGGAAACGGATATGAAATTCTCTTCTCTGTCTCCCCAATCTGTCTACTTACATAATTCCCACACAGAACAGCTAGAAGAGGGCAAGTCTCTCTTGCTAAGCTCTTACTATTTGACATATTAACCCCTCTCAGTAAAATCAAGTACTCAGGGAAAGAGCAACTGTCGAAAAGTAGTTCAAAATTCTCTCAAAATTGGAGCACTCGGCATGCTCCAACACCCAATTAGAGGCAAATCGAGGAGCTAAACGAGAAAAAGAAGATTGTCGGTGGAAAAATTAAGCGTTGATGGCCTCCAAATTAGGAATCGAGGAAGGAAGAAAGAGAAGAGAAGAATTTGGGGATTTAGATTTGGGAAACGAGAATAGAAGAAGAGTAAACTCTCGTGAGAGAGAGACAAGCGAACCCTAATTGGACCTTTAAAAAACCACACTCAAATTAAATTAAAAATGAAAAGAATAGAAGTGATAAGAATCAAAAGATATTTACAAGCAACCTCTCGTTATAGAAAAGCAACAGAGGCAACTTAGTCTATTTTCAACTATCCATCAGTATACATGCATATAAATAAACAAATCAATAAAACCCCAACTCGAATCAAACCCATCCAAATCCAATAATCGCGAATCATATCCGATATCTCCATTCAACGCTCAAACCGCGTCAAACCTAAAACCAGAACCAGAGAAATTGGAGCAATAAATTAACCAATTACCAATAAAGCGAAAACCCCACCACGCCAGAAAAGAGCACGAAATCATAATCTGTGGTTTGGAAAATGCGGAGAGAGAAAGCGCGAGAAAATTCAGAGTAACTGGAGAAGAGGAGAAATATCTACGAGCTCGTGAAATTTGGAGTTTTCTTCTTTCTTTTTTCTTTCTCTTTTCACGGATTCGAATCGTAGATGCTACTACTGATCCCATGATGGTGATGCCACGACAGAGGAGAACAACAACAGCAGCAAAGCTTGAATCTCCGTTGCAATTCGTAGATTCTCTGAGTGTGATTCTGAAAAGTGGAATTATTGATTGATTTGGATAACTGGGTTGGTTTTTAACAACGGTCTGATCGAATCGAGTGAGCGTGAGTATTGATTTGGATAATGCATGGAAACAAAACGAGACAAACAGAATTTCATATAAACATAACTAAAATTTTAATATTACATATTTAGTCGCTGAAATCTCATAACTACATATTTATTCATTTAAAACACAAAACATTTCATACGAAAACTTCTAAAACTTCAATATTTAGCCAATGAAATCTCATAATTACATATTTATCCATTTAAAACACAAAATGTTTCATACAAAGGCTTCTAAAAGTTCAATATTACATGAAATCTCATAACTACATATTTATTCATTTAAAACACAAAATGTTTCATACAAAAACTTCTAAAACTTCAATATTTAGCCAATGAAATCTCATAATTACATATTTATCCATTTAAAACACAAAATGTTTCATACAAAGGCTTCTAAAAGTTCAATATTACATATTTATCCACTCAAATTTCATAATTACATATTTATTCAACTAATACACAAAATATTTTATTATTATCCAACATAACTACAAATTAATAAATTTAATGTAAATTAACAATTAAATGGTAATTACCACTCTAAAACACTAAATGAGGTAGGAAATTGAAAACGGGTCGGATTAGGTCAGATCGGGTCAAATTTGCTCAGGTCAATGGGTTGGTCAGGCCATTGACACGACCAACCCGTCGACCCAGCCAACCCGTCGGGTCGGGCGAGTTAGGCCCGACACAGCCCGACCCGTTTTCAATTCCCAACCTCTATTAGTGTTTTAGAGTGTCCGCACCAATTGGAACACAGGTTTTTTTCCAAAAAGGATGGTCGCTACCTGTCTTCGACTCGAGTTTTTTGGACGAGTTCGCACGAGTTTGCCTCGGGTCGGACCGAACCAGATCGCGAACTCAGAGTTTTCGGGCCGGGTCAAACACATACGAATTTTGTCAAATACCTAAATAGAGGAGAGGAGAAGCGGTGTGAAATTAAGAAGCTAACGATTATATCCTTCTTCTCAAACCTGGTCCAACAAACTCGTGGCCCGGCCAACCCATTGACTCGGGCGAGTTTGACCCGATCCGACCTGGCCCGACCCGTTTTCAATGGCTAAATATGTAATTATGAGATTTCAGTGGTTAAATATGTAATATTGAAGTTTTAGAGGCCTTTGTATGAAACGTTTTGTGTTTTAAATGAATAAATATGTAATTATGAAATTTCAGTGGCTAAATATGTAATATTGAAGTTTTAGAGGCCTTTATATGAAATTCTGCCATCAATGAATGACCTCAGAGAACTTCTGATCGGGGGCTTCTCTTGCAAAATTTCTGTACAACTGGAGTTCACATGCTGGACACCAGATCACGTGATGAAATACTAGTTTATGCATATCGGTCTATAAGTCATAGGTTATTATTATTATTATTATTATTATTATTATTATTATTATTAGTAGTATTAGTAGTATTATTAGTAGTATTATTAGTATTATTGTATTATAGTTAAGTTATTAAAACTTGAAATACAATAATATATAATTTTTAAAATATTTTTGTAGTTTTAAGAATTTGTAAGAACCGATTTAAAAGAGAAGGGATCACTTGGCAATGAGTTATTTTGACAATGATATTTTAAATAAATAGATAAAAAATCGAGAAAATAGAAAAATGTTTATAAAAACATTCTTGAATATACATTATTTACGTTAAAATTTGGTGCAATTTGAGTATCATTTCATGCTCCATTAAAAGCAAATAAGTTGTATGCAATTTTTCAACGATTAATAATTAATAATTCTTGATGGACTATGAAATAACACTCAAATTGCATCAAATTGGAAACACAACTAATCTATTAGTTCAAGAATGTATTATAATTATTTTCTATTTTTTTAGTAAAAGCAGAGGTAGAACCTGCCTTTTCATTGAAACAGTTATAGTAACAAATTGTCCTAGATCAATTTTTGTTTATCTCCTAGTAATCTAATATCTGAAACTATCCTATTACAACCAGAATCATAGCATCAAAATCAACATATCAGTATCAAAACATCAGCAACAAAACATCAAGAGACATAACCCTAACAAAATAACAAGTTTTCCATCACAAAGTTTTAATAACACCCAGAATCAAAATAAGCAGACTATCTTCCATCATCCAGATCACTATGAGGCAGGCCTAGTCTAGACAGGGGCTCCTCATGTAAAACCATGTCCTTCATTGTAGCTTGATGCTCCACTGCCATCATCAGATTTCATGTGTCTAAATATATTTTTGTAGGCCCTGCACATCTTGAGGGAGCATAATATGAAGTTTAAGATAAGAAAAATCTTTGTTATATTTACACCAATAATTCAAAATATTGATTATTTGAGTAGCTATACTATTATTTTAAAAAAATAGAAGTTAAAATTCTAAATTAAGAAAAGATAAGTAAATATCCATCCATTTCATATAAAATTTCATATAAAAAGAGATTCTTTCTTTTTTTTGAAGTTGAGATTCAAAAGAAATATTTGAATCCCAACTTCATTCAAATTCTAAAAAAACTAGCAAGTGACATAAAAAGCTTGTTAATTATATTATAACAAAAAATTCAAATTGATCGGATGGCCCACACCTCCAATTGCATAGATAGAAGAGATAAAAGGTCCAATGAAGTCCCAAAATATTTAGGATAGCCATGCTAGATTTCGAATGAATGGCCTAGATTCACGCCTCTCAACGAGTTTTTTTTGACACTAGAACAAAAGATTAGAGATCCTAGTTTCAAAAATTTGACAACCGACTTTATTTTTCAAACGTATGCGTTCACGTTTATATATGTTGTTTTAAACAAATGCGTTGAAAAATTGCTAGGTTGATAAAGCAAATTCTTTGACCAAATGATTTTAAATATTTAATGCAACATCTCAAATGCATTCATGCGTCACGTTCACAATATTTTCTGAAGACAAGGTCAGAACAATGTTCAGATGAACACCGATTCGAGATTTTACACCATACTTAATCTTTTTTGTCATTTTTCCATCGTGAACGCACATGTTTAATCTAAACGTGAACACAGAAAAATAAAATCATGACTATCACTTTTTTAAACCAGAATTGTAATTCTTATTTTCCAGATCAGGCAAAATAAAATCGTCTCGACGTCCTGATTTTTTTCAACACACAATAAGTATCAATTAATGTCTTCAAAAGTACCGAACAAAGATGCTCAAATTCAATTGTCTTTTAAGTTTCTGTCTGAAATTAAAATACCACAACCCATGTCCGATTTAAGCTACACATCCATAGCTCAAAACTAGAATCATTAATTCGTGTTTATTACAAATATTCAAGCACCATATTCTAGTCCCTAAATTCTCTCATAAACGACTCATGAAATGCCTTGAGTCGTGAAACGATAGCAGGAATCTTACCTTCGTCAGGGAGGATAGTTGTTCTGACATGCCATGTACCAGGGGCCTTCAACACCAATATTAAAAGAAAAGATAAGAGAGAAAATAGACAAATTAAATAATCTAACTATCATCTTGTTAAAGAAGATAGTAACAAGGAAAACAAGTTTTAGCAGTTTAACATGCTTAGTTTTGATAAAGAATTGACAACATATAGGTTTCAGATTTTCCCCTCTTTCAACTCATGCCATGAATATACTATGACACCAACTGGTACTTACTACTTACCAAATGTTGACATTGCTTCTAGTGCAATGCATCTTTATGAGAAAAATTTCGAATTGCACTGCAGATACTAATCTGGGCTCAAATTTTATTGGCACCTTAAAAAGGCTGTTATATACCTTTAATTCCTTCTCACCAAAACGAGGGAATACAAAAATTATGTGAGTACCTGTCCAAAGCCGGAGCCTGAGACGAGAACTAAACCAGTGGCATCAAGGAGCCGCAGAGCATAGAAAGTATCAGGTGCTGTACTGGCTTTCTTAGCAGCCTCAATTGCTTTTTCAGGTAATTTAATTCGAGGGAAGAGATACATAGCTCCCTCTGCTTTATGGCATGATACCCCTTCCATGCTGCTAAATGCATCCTCCAATGCCTGTAACAAGTTGAACCATATCTAAGCTTATGGAAACTTTGCAAAGTTATTTTGATATAGTAATTATCAGCTACAGCTACTACATAAGCTCGGTGATTTGTTGTTTTCGAATGATGAAATATGTATTGAAAGAAAGCTACTTGACAAAATTAGTTAAATTCCTGAAGACATGTAAAATGCTAATATATTAGTTCAATTCATCAAAGAGGTGAAATGCAGGGTAACACTATTCATTAGTTCCAGATAACCTTACAATTGAGGTGATCTGACAGAAACTAATTTAGTAAATAACTGAAAACTTATTGAATATGGATCGTATCATTTTTTACCTGTATAAAATATTTCATTGTTCTACTCTAGTATAATAGTGCTATCACATTGACACATGCTAACATATACCAACTTGGACATCAGAACCATTTGTAACTTATCTTTTTTTGATAATTGAGGAAAATTGTCTGAACCTTCTAACTATATAATGAGCAAAAATATGTTAAGGATTCCAAGGAGTTAAAAATTGTCTGAACCTTTTTTAAGTCCATAGCAAAATTGAATTTGCATACCAATGGTTACAATACTCAGATCTTTTATGCTCCTATACCTTCTAACAAAATGTTTTACTCAACAGTGAAGTATATCTAACCTTGGCACGTCTTGCTAAAGATGAAAGTATTGCCTCCTTTTCAGCAAAAAACAATTCATGTGACTCTTCCTCAGGCTGTCAAATTCCAGAACTTGTACACTCAATTCACAAGCCATAATTAATTGAGTTACAAAATTATTTGTAAGATCAACTACTAACATTATCCAGATATTTGGACAACTTTATCTCATTTTTACACTCGTTTTGGTAGTCCTTTAATTTTACATTCTGGTTTCCAACTGTCTCATTGTAGCTAGAATTCACAGCTGATGATCAGTGCTAAGTTCCAGTCTTGTCTACAAGTACCAATTATATAGTTACACTAGTTGGCTAACATCCTTTGCAAGGGCAATTTCATGCCATCTAATTAAGAAAAAAATAAACAAACCTTCGGCGGGTTCATGATCAGGCTTGCTAGAATCTGACCAGAGGTGTTGGAGCAAAGGTTTACAGAAGCAACTTTGTAAATCTGATCTTTTACATCAGCACTGAAACCACATAGCTCCATATATCCTCCCCTTTTTCCACATTCTCCATAATACCCTTCATTAAAGTATGAATAAAATGTTTCTAGTTAGGCACAAGTTGCAACTTCCTATGCACAAAACCACAATTTTGAACAATACATACAGTACCAGATCTCACAGGTATAACAAAGGATGATAGGTTGTTCTTAGATTTCAGACAATATCTCTTAATGTCTCTAGTAAAATGATAAACAATAATAATAAGAATAAATATGGAATCAAATGATTATCTGGTAACAGCAGGACCAACAGTTGGTCTTTACGAAGTATAAGAGATGTAATGAACATATCAAAATATCACATATACCCATTTAAAACAAGGTTCTTCACCCACAAGGGAAGAAATAAAATGTATCCCATCGATGCCTCTTCATACCCAACCAAACAAAATGCAAATTATGATACTTTGAACTTTGAAGTCTTTGCAGGGCTAATGTAAAAAAAAAATGAAAGTCTTCCGATTATATTTGCACACACACGACACACACAAGAGTCCAGGTTCATTTACCCTTGGAAATGGATTGGAACGATACCAAAGAGATCTCATCATCACTGTAACTCAGGGATTTAACAATCCGTTTGAATGAGATGAACTTCTTATCCTTCACATAAACATTTTCTTGGTAGACCTGCAACAGATGGGATAAAGCATGACAGTTCTGTAAACTCAAGCCATGTCTAACTTACGTCACAAAATGCAAAATAATGCAGCCTCAAGGATCGGTCCAACCTCTCCCCCAAATTGAAATTAGAAACATTTTACTCGTGTAATGCACTTGTTTGCATATTCAGAAAAAAAAGAAAGCAGTAGGTGCCGACCTCATCTGCGAGAAGTACCAATCCTTCTTTTCGGCAGAATTCCACAATTTCCTGCTGATTTGATTCTGAGAGAACCTAAAAAGCAAAATATAAGTACACCTTAAGTCCTTAACATATATTTGTTTCTTCAATGAAGTGTTTGTAACAGCACAAAGGAGACAGGTAGACGCACAAACCTGTCCAGTGGGGTTTCCGGGATTTATGACAACCAATGCTCGGACAGCTATGCCGTTATCTCGAGCAATATCTAACCTGCTTCTGAGCTCAAAAATCTCAAGACCCCATCCGCTTGACTCATTGAGATAATAAGGGACCTGACAGACATTGATAAAATTGGCAATTTGGTCATTTGCACAAAATTGAAAAAATATTTTTGCCAAGTGTTTTCTAAATTAGCTAGAATCTCTGAAGGACGTGAATAGTTAATCATCTTTTTTTAATGCATCCCAAAATAATGATTGGGGTCAGTAAACTGAACTATAGTAAGTACATTTCTCTGTACTACAGAAATGGCTAATTTAATCTGTCATTAAGGAAGAGTCTGGTATTATTCATGTCTTAAAAATCATGACTTTGTTTTTCATATTAAGTTGGTCAAATACGAAATGAACAAAACCATTCAATTTTGAGGTTATACAAGGGTGCTTTAATCTATGGACCTGCTCTTCCATTAAAGATCAGATGGAACAGATATGAGAAGAAGGGTCCTTAAAGGTGTGAATAACGACAGCTATGAATCCCATTTACAGGTGTCTACTAACAAGGTACCAAAAGAAGGAACTTACAAGAGTACCGCCATGAAGAGCTATGGATGCAGAGTATAATGGATACTGAGGTATCGGGCACAAGATGCCGTCAGTCTCAGATCGAATTAACAGTTGCATTATCATATGCACCTGAGACAAAAAATAACACACTAACAAAATTAAATGAAGATTAATTTAGGCTTTACTAATCAGAGACCTTTTACAATGGATATCTGACAATTGACTAGTGAAGAAGAATCTCTAATTAACTTCAGCATCCTTAGAAAAGGAATGAAATTTGATAATCATATATTGTCTTTTCTTTGATTAGTTTACTTACTGCTGAGCTTGCACCATCAGTTAAAAATATATCATCCGGAATAGCTGGATGGCCATCACGAAGGGCTATGCCAGCTGCTATCATCTCACGCAATCCCTTTGCACCCTAATAGTTAGTGAACAGGAGAAATGATCATAATTAGTTACTGCTGAAAATATAGTGCATGGATAGTCTATATATTGCTACTTGCATTCATAATTATTATAGACCATGTATGCCAAGTGTTATCACAAATGGCCTTTTGGCCACAATTTTTTTATTTTTCTCATGTCACTTAGGAATACTAAGGATTCCTACTTAGTGGCATTATTTCATTAAAAAGAGAAAGAAAATAAGTAAATTAGAAATAGCATAATTAACCTAGACATAGGTGCAGTACATATATTTTTAATGTTGTATATGACCACATTTAAGTTTTCTTCCTTCCTTTCTTAATTTTTGTTTTTTTTTTCAACTTTTTTCCTGATTCTTACCTTGCTGTGACTGTATGCACCAGTGCTGTTTCCAGACATCATACTGAGAATCTTCCTGGCTCTATCTATGGCATCCGAACTACAGAATCATTTAAGAACAACATGTTGATTTAATTAAAGAATAATTAATTCCACTACCTATGTGCACAAACGTACTCCAAAGTTTCGGCACTTTAACTTGAGGTAATAACCAGTGCACAACAAAATTTCTCATCTCTTCTAAAAAAGATATTACGTCTAATTAATGAATTGGTCAGCTCATCAGGCTAGTAGGGATTACTTATCAAGTTTTGAAGGACAATCAAATTTGGAGAAAAAAAAACCTATTCATCGTTACATCCAAACTATAAAGCCATCGACCCACAAACTTCATGTCAGAGCAGCTAAACTTGAAAATCATTTATTTTTTATATTGTAACCTGAACAACTTGTGGGTTTCATCACTGTCCAAGAGAGCTGGATACTCGCACAAAGCAATAACCTAAGTAGCACATGGCATTAAAGGTGTCAAATGTCATCAATCTCTCAATTATAAATAAACTTCACACTAAAATCTTAAAAACTCAAATTAGGGAAGAAATCAACATGGATTTTCTTTTACTTTTCTATATATTGAAATCGACTAAAAAATGGACCTGACGGAAGAATGTAATTGGCTGTTGACCCAAAGCATGGGGATTTCCAAGATTGCTATAAATTATCTGCCGAAAACAAAAAGTAAATGATACAGAATTTAGAATCAACATGTAGTAATTTTGTACTTTTGATGTTTAGCCAAAGACTCTTCATCTACCTCATCGAAAGGATGAGATCCCGGATTTTTTTCAAGCTCCTCCTGCAACATCTGAATTGAACATTTTGTCAGATTAGAATTTGACAATTTCTTTCAGCTCCATTCATGCAACTTTACTTTTAGAATAAACAAAGGAACCAAATTGACAGTGATTTGGTAAAAAAGAACTAATGTTTTTCTTTGGCTTTTACTCTTTATTTGGGGCTTCATTACATAATGAAAATTGAGTGAATGCCTAAACAAGAACTTCTAGACAAAGTATCCACAAATAACACATCTAAATCAGTAAGGTGAGTTCCACACACCACAAAGAGTTATGCTATTTCTATATTCATTACAGAGGAAAACAGAGAAATATTTATAAAACAAAAAAGAAGTAATTCCTTACCAGTGCACGGTTAAATATCTCACCACGAACAGCATATTCACAATTCTTGACCTATGAAACACAAATATGATAAGAAACATAAGTTGGAATCGTATTACAGTCAAATATTCAAATTCTAACTTTGAATCAGTTTAAAAAATTCAAAATCAAATAGGGATATTTGTGTATGTGCATGTAGAGTTAGTTACATTTCTCATGTTGAAACAAATCAATCCAAATCGATCAGTACGTTGTACATATCAAAATTTATAGATTATCAAAATTATCATTTTTAGAATTATAGAAGTCTTGTAAGGTATCAAAACTGTTGATTCTTTTTTTAATGAGATATACAGAAATTTATGTACGTACCTTCGGATTGATCGACTCGATTGGGATTGCAGGGGTTTTGATG
>CAXKVX010003333.1:0-22093 GCA_964058865.1 Eleocharis quinqueflora
GAAAGTAGATATGGCAAGTAAATACCAGATGAACGACCACGGGAGTTATATTCATCAGCGAGCATCTTCGCCGCAGCCTCGATATCATCTTGCCCGGTCAGAAATACTAGCACGTCGCCAGGTCCCTCCTAGTTGTGTCAATATCATCTAATATTAATTCCTTCTCATTCTTACCTACTTGTACCCTGTTTGTTTTTCTTTGCATGGTAAAGTGCTGTGAGATTTTCATTTCTTTTTCTAGGGGTAAGAGCACACTTTTTGCAATCAAGAAAAAAAGACAGGTATGATTTTGACAACAAAATTCTCAAATATGCACACTAAATAAGCCACCATACATATATTTTTTTTAAAAGGAGAATGTTATTAATTATGAAGATGAGTGCGGTAGTTTACATTATCATGAACGGAAAGCACAGTTTCAACAGAAGCTTGTAAGTAGTCCGATACAGGCTCCTCCACATAATGAATCTCCACAGTATACCCTTTACCCTGTATCATAATAAACAGGGTTGAGTGGATACATGGGGTCAACTGAACCCAATTTAAGAGAACTCAATATCAAAGTTAATAAGCACATTTTCTTTATAGTTTCTCACAAAATTGCTAATAATCTCCCAACTGACCCCCATTCATTTATAAAAAAATAAAAATATTTATTATTGATCCCCATAATATACCGACCGAAGAAAAAAAATTGTAGTTGACAGAGTATCACAAATTGCTTGACCTCCATTCCAAAACAATCCAGCTCCACCACTAGTTCTACACTGTCTAATAAAATTTTAAATCTTAGGCCATTCGAAATGGGAAATGTCAGAAACTACACAATTGGGCCAGTGGGCTATGCTTGTTAAAGCACCATAATCATTCTAACTCAAGTAACTAGATGAGGTCGGCTGAATTGTTATACAAATTAAAAACAACAGATGGCGATTATCAATTGCAACAGGCACATATCTATCCCCATGTGACTGGTGGATAACTTAGAAATCAAGGAAATTTTATCAATTGCAAGTTTGCAACAGGTAGTTTGATAGTTACCCAACTGGCCTACTTCGAGTGACAAGTAGGCATAACACTAGACAATATTGAACTAAAACAATCACTAAATGTTCTCACCATCAATTATTTTTTCCATAACCCATAAATCGAAATCATTGGTTCTTGAATTTTTTTTAACTTATGCAAAACACAGTGAAAAGTTGAAAACCACAATCCGAAATTGTGGCCAACTGAATATCCCATTTTTGAACAAGAAATAAGGTGTCCCTATTCAAAAAGAAAATAATAAATTAAATTTTGTCTGCTCAGAACCTCAACCTTTTCATAAGTTTAGAACTACTGAAAATATTTTACATATTTCAAAAGGATAGTACAACTAGGTTACTTGTTAATGAATGAATTTTCAACAAATTGGGATCAAACTTAATTTTATAATTTCCCTATATCAAGAGTGTCAAAGTCATTCCGTTAAAAAATCTACATGTTCAAATACATTATGTGGCTTATTTATGGTTTTGCCTTCTTGTGTAAATATTTCTAGCCCCATCTCACTTGAGCAACAGAACTTTAGAATGCCAAGATCAATTGCACATTCCCATCTTATATGATCCTGTTGCCCTAGTATATCTCAAACTACAAAAGAGATCACACACGCACACATACACACACACACAAAGAGAGGAAAAGAAAAGGGAGCGTACTTCAACAGAAAGTATGGCAGGTTCTTGATTTGGAGCAGCATCTATTGCATCAATTCTGAGTTTTTTTCTTCTGCATCAATATAGAAACTCAATAAGT
Organism: Eleocharis quinqueflora; assembly: GCA_964058865.1. NCBI lineage: Eukaryota > Viridiplantae > Streptophyta > Magnoliopsida > Poales > Cyperaceae > Eleocharis > Eleocharis quinqueflora. The sequence continues at coordinate 1,801 of CAXKVX010003333.1, forward strand.
ATTATAGTAGAGTCCGACCTGACTTTGATTTGTTACCACAGGATTTTGAAAGTAATAAGAAAACTTTATTGTTAAAGAAAATTACAATTAAGGAAATATGGCGATTACCTAATATGGAAGAAAGAGGCCATGGATTTGGCCTCAATTGTTGCAGATGAAATTATGATCCGCAAGTCAGGCCTCCGGCGCTGAATCTACCAAATATGAATGCCCAAGTAACAATAAGCAATTTGGGGTCACATGAATAAATAGACAATGAAAAGTGACAAGGTATAAAATGCTATGAACTACTCGCCATCTAGCTCCTTTTCATATATTTTTTGTGATGTCTTTTCTGGATATAAATGCTTCACTTCAAAGTTTTTGTGTAAGTTTCATACATCTAACTGAATTGATAATAGAGAAGTCATGTAAAATTAGTTACGAACCTTCTTTAAGAGGCCAAGTAAAATGTCAGTTGATAATGATCTTTCATGAGCCTCATCCACCATAATTACACTAGCAAAACAAAAACGAAGGAAAGAGTTAGGAAATTCACAGTATTTGCTCGGATGTTTCAAATGAGAAACATTGCAGCAGGAAGTGAGGTAACTTGAGAGTTATAAGCAATTTAGAAAAAGATAAACAGACAATTCAGGAAAAAAAAAAAATTTGTTATAAGGTGTATCAATTAACCATAAATCTCACTTTTCCCAATCCACCGCAATAACCCATATTTTTTTTATTTGTCATGTCTTTGAACCATAAAGAGGTACAGTATCTGCTAGGTCACACCAATTATTGCTAGCATCAAAATCAAACTCGGTAATTCATATTTCTAGTACCGGTCCACAATTTAATTAAAAAATATATATATAGATAACCCACAGTTGCTTGCACTACTTTTAACAGAAATACCAGAAAGTTTTCTTTTTGTAAAATGCAAAACAAAGTATTGCTGAAAGCTAGATAACCTTCAATTAACTAAAATACAACACAACAATATTGCTATTGCATATTCATTTTGCCTGTCATCTTCAAAAGAAACGAAGAAAATTAATTATGATACCTATATTTTGTTAAAAGGGGGTCATCCATCATTTCCCTAATCAATACTCCATCTGTCAGGAATTTGATCATGGTTAAACCCTGCCACAGAAAATGCACCCAATTATCAATAAATGTATCTAATCAAATAAAAAGTATCTCGAAAGATGTGGAATTTCCATGAGGTACTTCTATTTGTACCAATGAAAACCTCAGATATCAATACACCTGCACAGAAAAATATATACCATCTGTGTACCCACAAAGACATCACAAAATGTTGTGTTTAGCTAGGTTCTGAAAATCATTTCTCAACGCCATGCATAACTTCAAAGTTTCGTTGGAGCCCCTGGGAAACTTTTCACTTTACCGAACTCCAAAAGAGTGGTGCCAAAAAGTAAGAACTGCTTACTGGATTTGTTTGATCTTCAAAACGAATTGCATATCCAACTTCTTCTCCAAGCTTGACCCCCATTTCCTCAGCCACTCTTAAGGCAACTGACTATTTGCAACATGCAAAAAGGCAAACTTGGATAAATCTTGGACCATTTTACTTTTCAAGAGATGAGAACTAGAAGAGGTATCGGACTGAGTTTGACAGCCGTGCTTTTTTTGTATAATTAAACGCAGGGGGCGGATGCATGTAGGTGGGGGGCAGCCGCCCCCCTGGAAAAAGTTTCAGCAAAATAACCTTGTATATTTATACGATTTGTCAATTTTTTTTTGTAAAATAACCATGTATATTTAAAAATGTGCCTCATTTTGCCCCCCCAACGGAAATTCTGGATCCAAATTAAATTAAACGTTAATGAATAAAATGTCTAATTGCATTGGTGTAATAATCTAAAAGGAAAAGATAAACACATAGAGATATTGATTGGTACCTGAACAGCCAGTCGTCTTGGCTGGGTACAAGCAATAACACGACCACCCGCTGCCCATCCAGCCTCTTTCAGAAACTAGCGGATACGGAAATGAACAGAGTTATTGATATCAAACAGAATAGTAATGTGTCTAAGCATACGAATTCCTAATACAGAATAGTCATCCAATAATTCACATTACATCCACATTTGTAAATGTGCGCACAAATCCCTATTTAATTTGAATCATTCACATTGAATGGTTATTCCGTACTCTACCAGATCAGATGTGAATTCGAACTAACCTGGGGAATTTGAGTGGTTTTGCCGCTTCCAGTTTCGCCAACAACTATGGTTGTAGCATGGTTCTCGACCAAGTAGAGAATGGCCTGGCGATACTTGTACACAGGCAGCCTCTGTCGCAGCCTCTCCAACCTTTCGCAAAGAGATACCTCAGCGTGTTATTCGGATGCAATAGAGGAAAAAAGAAGAAAGTGAAAGAGAGAAATAGAGAGGGAAGCAAAGAGGGTGTACTGAGAAGAAGAAGAAGAAGATGATGAAGAGGCGGGAGTGGAAACGAAGAGCACGCCGCCTTCTTCATCGTCGACGAGGACAGGCGTTGGCCGCTCCGATCCTGGTTTCCAGTACTTGGACATTTTAGTTGCTTTACTACTTTGTTTACTGGGGTCGCGTTTGAGCTTGCTATATGACCTCCCTTCGATTCAATTTTGAGCACGAAACTTGTGCTTGCATTTGCAATTATTCTGATACATATTGCTATTGTGCGAGCAGCCCTCCGAGATGGAATACAAATATCTAATGGTTTACTGCTGTAACTAGGTTTTTGCAATTCATCAAACACAAGTATAAACAGCAGCTTCTCCTACGTCGTGCGCATACTTGACAAATATAAGTATTTCCATTTATGTAATTTGCTAATAAAGTGCTCTTGAACAGTCGCCACAAAATTGAACAAAATAGTAAACAGAATCCAGCATGGAGAAAGGTTTCATAAATCATAACAATTGCAGTGACTTCTGTCCATAAACTGGATAGATCTTATATGTTGCAAGTCTCACAAAACGAAATGCAAGAATTAAGACATCATACTTGGTAAATCTAAAAAAAAAACTTGGTTTATCCCCGTTTCAACAGAAACAACAAGCAGCATACATACACTTTGAGAGAAGGCAATTACACATGCTGAAAAATCTTAATTATATATTTGTTTTAGTGAAGTCATTTTAAAAAGGCATGTCCTCTAGAGCTGAGAGTTGCTCTCAGGCAAGGAACTTTTCAGATAAGGTGAATCCTTGTATGCAGCATATAAGGGGAGGTCTAGTGCTTTCTTGGCTATTCTTCCATCCTCATGTATCCTAGCAATCAAGCTCTCCAAAGAAGAGAAATTAGCCTGCATTATTTCAAGCAAATAAACAATTATATGACTGGAAATCATGCATTTGTGAATTTCAATGTATGCTATATTAAATAACTTGTGATGGCATTCCTAGCTTTTTAATGCATGATGAGATACTAAAATCGAATGTAACTAGCTGGCTAGTATTCTCATTCTAATTAGAACTTTTAATGCCTGTACTTAGCACTATATTGTTGTGCGGTTGTGCCTATCTAACCAATATTGTCTACTTACTATTTATTCTGTTATTTTTGGAAGTAACCAATACACAGGATAGTGTCCTTATACCTCAGGTCTTATGTATCCAACAATAGCAAGGCGTAACTCCTCTCCATAGAAGTCCTCTTCAAATTCATGCAACAACCATGGTTCCTGCAAAATACTGTCTTTAAGGATTCTGATACCTACATAAATAAAGAAGTTACACAAAAAACAAAAACAAACACTCACAATAGTTTTTTCAGTATTGTCAAAATATGGATTCCATCCTATGCTCATGACCATCTTGTATATACCCCTTTCAGCTAAAGCTGCCCAGCCAAAGTACACTCCTGAAGTATGCTCCGACAGTGTATCAGAGAAGCTCTCAGCAGACAAATTAGCTTTCAAAATTGAAAAGGTTAAAAGGTACATTAGCAAAGTATACAAGAAAAAGTTACCAACTAATATTTAAACATATTTGTATGTACCAGTTGGTATTCCCAAAACTTTTGAGCCGCGGCCAAAACCCTTGATTACAGGTCCACCAATAAACAAGGGCTCAATTGGTAAAGTACCTTCTATCCCTGTAGAAAAAAAAACATAATATCAGAAATAAGCTAATAAACTAATTAGCTACAAAGGCATTAGAAACACATAATACATATATCAATCTTGCTTGTTTGCTTGCATTATAATGCTTACAGTCTTCAAATGAAGGCAGGCCCCACTTTTCAGGTTGAAGATCTAGAAGAGAGTTTAGTACTTCAGAGGCTGAACTGAACTTGTCTGCTTGTTTTGGAATAGATGGCACAGCAATTATTTCCATTCCTGCAGCCTTGCCAGCGGTAACACCAGCTCTAGTTTGTCCATCAATTGGAATATTCAATTTTAATTGTGCACTAACTGACTCGCTTATTACCTCAATGGATACTCTTAATTTCTTTTATTTCACTTGCTTCGTCTTAATGTGGACATTTTGGACCGTCCTAGTTTTAATAGATATGTAGCAAAGAAAAAAGAAGAATAAGATAAAAAGTGGAAACAAGCGATTAAATAGAAATCATACATTGAATCCTCGATGACTAAACAACTTGATGGCTCAGTATTCATTCTTCTTGCAGCTTCCAAGAAACTTGAGAATTAGATATCAGGTACAACAGGTAAAATGTAAGCTTTTCCTTGACTAGTAAGAACAGTATAATATCCAAACAAAATTTGAGTTATTGTTCTCACATATCTGGTGATGGCTTCCCGTTCTCTACTTCATCACCTCCAACAATAACAGAAAATGATTCTTTCCAACCTGCAATCACAAAAGATAAAAATTGAGCAAACATCAGCTAAACATAATTAATCGTGAATTCAAGGTAAACTTCTTTGGAGTCTCTAAACTATTCCCAATAGGCCAATATCATGGTACTGGTCACCCAAACTTAGATATGACCCAAGAAAACAACGAACCTTCCCTTTTTTGTTCAGGTCTCTACATCTCTCTGGCCCTAGAACATACACAAAAATGCACTTCTCCTTTTCCACTTCTGAACACCCCACAGCTTTCCTCACTTTCCCATCATTGGGTAAATGAGAAGAGATACACGCATTCTTGGTATGAAGAGACGATGGATAAAGATAATAAAAAGTTTAAAACATCTGAATCTTAGACAAAAGACGACATTTTTGGTACAAAGCTACGAGGATTACAGCTGATAGAATACGTACAAAGCACAGTATTTCAATGCTTGAAACAAATTTCAGAATAAAATATATTTCTATGTCTATTCTACTTTTAGGTATGTATCTACTTCAAAAAAAATGTGATATATATTATTTGGAATTTGGAATCTATTGTTTCCAAAGCTTCTGCTTTGCTAAAAAGAATGTATTAATAGAGTTAAAATTTCTAAAAGATAAGAATTTACAAGTTCTTCATAAAATAATTTCTGAATTTCCATCTAAGTTAAGTGGTCACAGCCATATATTTGCAAAGTAACAAAGTAAAAGACTAAAAGTTCAATGGTTTTCCATGGATAGATCAGTATGAGTTAAAAGTTTATCAATAGGAAAACTATTACCATCATGGCATGAAATTTTGGCTTCGATGTTTGATTTTGGAGAGTTTGAAGCCAAAGCCATGGGAACACCCTTATTTTTAAAATGCTTGATCAATCTGTTAGCACCCGGTAAAGGCCTAATATTGCACCACCTACAGCCACCAAAAGCAAGGTTAATTTGTAAAACATTCAGTCGTATTATGTAGCAACTGCAAATGGAACAAATTTAGCAGTGATATTTAAATACCAGATGGCCATTAAATCCGCAAAGGGAACAAATTTCCAACTTTGCTAACTTATCAAGAAATCAGTTTAGTCATTTTTATTTAGTTGTCCGTGATTTCACATTGGCTTCCCTGTAACAGTTTAAAGTTCCTAGTAAAATAAATGAGACTCAAAATTATGAGAAAAATTATCAAATGGCGGTTCCAATATCTAGACAAACAAAAAGAGAAAAAAAAAGATACAATCCAATCATAAGTCAGGCCAAGTCGTAAATATGAAAATTTCAACAAGGAGGGCAAGCAGCTCAATTACTGATCAGCAAAAAGCGGAGTGGTCATTGTAAGAAATTCCTCTGCTGAGTACGGAAGTTGGTAGTCTTCTACCACGACAGCTGCAGCTTCAAGAGGTGTTTTACCAACAACTTTGTTTGCACTTTTGTTGTCCCACTTCTTCCCCAGTTTCACAAGAAGAGGTTTCAAAATTTTAATTGCAATAGAATCTGCATTCAAATAGTACATGTCATATCTTTTTGTCTTAACTTTTGGAAAATGAATTTTCCTGCTAGGGTAAACATAGGAAATTAACAGTTCGACCCTTTTTTCTGCTAAGCAACATATATATATATATATATATATATGTACAGTTTTTTCACCCTATATGCCTTCTTTTGATATGTACAACTTTCATAACTTGTCAAGTCTAAGCAATTTGGCTGAGGTGATTATCTGCACCAGTATTTCATTTTTATCTCTTTCATACTCTTTGTGTTCTGAGACAGGTGCAGGATAACTACCTGTGTTCAAGAGAGTACCGTCCAAATCAACAATGACATGTGAGACCAGCTTGATGACAAAATTAGATGCTGCCATTTCCAGAATTTGTAGAGTTTAATGCAAATTCAGAACTCTGAATTTGTCAATATAGACCTGACAAGACAAATGATCTCAAATTCTCAATGACAAAAAGAATAATTCCTTGTAACAGGCGAAAGATGTTGGTTGCAATAGTGGAAAGATTGTTTGGATTATGCAAGAAGAGTACTATTAGGTTGGTGGATATGGATAGTGAAAAATTAAATCTATTCAGATTAGTGGAGAAGTGGAGATGTTGTTTGAAGAAGTACACACATGAGTTGTCTCTTGACAAAATCACAAAATACGTTTGGCTTTGAAAGGTTGAAATGGTACTGAACTGGTAGTGCACAGAGAGAAAGAGAAGGCACAGAGCATATCCCCTTCAACAGTATCTAATTGTATAAGAGAAGGCACGAGGAGTTGGAGTTGTACAAGGCGGGTAGAAGAGAGAGATTGATACCCTATCCCCTTGGCCTTATCCGTGGCAGAAGGCGCGAGGAGTTGGAGTTGTACACGGCGGAGACGGTGGAAAGAGAGGAAGCGTCGGAGAGTAGCGTCGCGTGGTGTGGTCGTCGATCGGCGACGGCGAGGAGAGTTCACCTCTCTCAATCGATACGGCTGAGGTGCGTTTGAGGGAGGGGCTGAGGTGCGTTTGAGGGAGCGACTAAATAAGCGGGGCTAAGAGTAAGAGTGCGCTCACGAGTTCGTGGAACCAAACGAACTACAATAGAATGAATGAGATGAAAGAGGAGCGATTCATCTGACCTAGTGAATGTCAGTATCTGACCTGATCTCAATTGATCCTGAAGCTCCCTTGATTACTTGATCCTATTTCGATTTCAACAAGTTATTGTCTGTCTTGTTGTTTTTCTCTTATGTTTTGTAATTTTGTTCTTTCGCAAAGACAAGATTGCTATTATTACCACAATTAATTGTTCCTAACTAGAAATGCAAAAATATGAAATCAATTCCTAATAGAAGAACCACTGAAAAAAAAGAAAGCAAAGATAGACGGGAGCCTTGCTTGAACCAAAAGAGCTTCGTAGAGTAGCGGCAGCCAGAACCTTGAAAAAAGGAGTAGCGACAGTAAACTGCTCACAGCAGATACGGATCCTTCATTCCTTCTGTAACTGGCTTCGATATCTAGGCTTCCATTGAATCCGAATCCTCTGCACCCCTTTTTTTTCTGCGTTCTCTGCACCCCTTCTTTATGATCCGTCCGATCAGATCAAACGGTCCAGATGAATTTCGATTCAGAAACAAACAAAAAAAACGTTGCCCGCTCTAAACTCTCATTTCACTGTCGTAGCTTCCAAAATCTTCCATCTATCTGCCATTAGAGAGAGATCGAGCTGGATTTCGTTCGAGTCGAAGCGAACAGAAGAGCAAACCCAGCTTCCTCGTTCGATTCGTTGAGCGCATTGTCATCTCAGAGCGACGCAGAGTTCAAGCACTGAACCAAACCCTAGCTTCTCGCGATTCGACAGCGATCACCTTCACCTCAAACGGGAAGCTTGAATTCGTCAAAGAAGTGGAGGCGAAGTCTAGTCCTGCCCATCTCCGATCTTGCTTGCTCCAATCGCCATTACTGGTAAACCTTGGAAGCTCTGTTGGTTTTTAATTTAGGGGTCATTTTTGTTTTGCTGTGCCAATAAGACCTGATTAATGGGCAACTCCTTTCTGTTTTGAATTGGATTGGAGTAAATCAACATCACTATGACTTATACTTCTAATAGCTAGGCAAGTAGAGGAGTGCCACTGGGAGCGAGATGCACACCGGTCATGAAAAGTGTGAAGCATATGGCCTCTTCTTTTGATCAATCCTGCTCGTATAGAGAATTGTGCCAATCAGGTAATACCAAGCTAAGGTGGTTGTGCAATCGTATAAGGTGGTTGTGATGTATATCAAAATCCTTATTCAATTTGAATGCGGTTTCCAGCATATGTATAAGGTGGTTGTAGTTAGCATATGTGCATAATTATAGTGCAAATATTATGCAACTTTAAGCTTGATGTCTTGTTATCATTCACAGGCATTGGTTGTGTAGTTAGTATATGTGCATAATTAAGGTGGTTGTGTAGTTAATATGTTAGATAAAATTTTGGTGTAATTGCAACTTGATATGCATTGAATTCTGATTAAACTTGATAATATTTTGGTGTAATTTTATTTCAGTTATGATTCTTTTTTTAATTCATATCTGAATCATGGGTTTATATGTTGTGTAAAGGATTAGATTCTTTTGCAAAATTGCTGATATTCAAGGAACCAAATAAATATCAGAAACAAACTTTGCATCAGAAAGAACCAGGTGCCTCAAAAAATTGCAAGAGTAACTTAGAGATTGAACTAAACTGGACCATTTTCACATTCAAAAGGTACCAGCCAACATGAAAAAACTGCATAGCTATGTCATTTCAAAGTGATCAATTTGTTCTTTGTAATCAATAAAAGCATCAAATAAACTAATCAATCTGTTAGTGCGTTGAAATTAATTAGGAAAATTAGAAAACTTCCTCACTGTTTGCTATGTCATTACATGAAATTAATTTGCAACCAACTTCATCACGGGGCTTGAGGCAAATAACCAAGTTTAACAAATAATCAAGTTTATATAGGTGAAAAAGAAACCAAGTTTAAAGGCAACAGAATTACCTCCATCACAACCCTAATGAAATTGAAATTAAATTAAATAACTAAGTTACAACGTTCATGAATAACCTAGTTCAATGGAGAAAAGTCAAATTACCTCCATTTCGATTTTGATGGAGATGGAATCATGGAAATAACGAGAAATGAGGTTTTGCGTCGTTACGATTTCTTCATAAAAAAAGGTGTCTCTGATCGGAAGGCGCAGTGATCGGAAAGAAAGGAAATTTCGATTATACAGGGAAATGAGTAAAGAGAAATTTAGCCTGATCGGAAAGGAAGGAAATAGTATAGGGCAGGGAGACGCGGGAAATGAGAGTTTAGAGCGGGCAGCATTTTTTTTTTGTTTCTGAATCGAAATTCATCTGGACCGTTTGATCTGATCGGACGGATCAGAAAGAAGGGGTGTAGAGAACGCAGAAAAAAAGGGGTGCAGAGGATTCGAATTCGCTTCCATTGGTCAGCATCTTATTGAAGTGTCAACCTATCACATGGGATGAATGGATGATGGGAACTCTTTTTTCTACATTTAAGGCCATAAATTAGTAACTTTAGTGGCTATGGGATGGGCCTATGGCTAGGGCTGTTAAACGTTCAGAAAGTTAATGGAAATCTTATACTTTAACGTTTCATTTAACAAACAATTTTTTTTTCCCGTTTTCGTCTTCATAACGAAACAAAATTTTATTTTGTTGAACGTTTCGTTTAAATAAACGTTCGAACGGTTATAATGCTTAAATTTTTTAGATCTGATGTCCACATACAACAAAAATGCATGAAAATGCCTAAAATTCACTTATATAACCCTTCAAAAGCTTGAAATTCCTGAAATTCACATGCATGCCTCCTTGGCAGTTAAATCCAAAATATACTTCTTACCCTAAATCACAATTATATCCAAAATATATAACCCTTCAACTCAGAGCTCAACTATTTCTTAGATATTATCAAACTTAGCCAATGGCTAAAAAAAAAATTAAACACATCTATCATCACTGAAAATCATGGCTAGAGATATGAGGAGCCAACAGACTAACTGACAGTCTTCAGGCTTTTAACTAACCCACAAAACCAACAACAAGCAGACAACAAGGCAACGACACTAATCTGACATAAAATGATAACTGACACAATTACTGGCACATAAGTCAGCTTCAATTTTCACATATAGTATCATCTGGTGTTAGTTCATCGGTGGACCACACAACATCACCAAACATTCCACCATTCTCTGCATTCACATTCACATTCACAAGAAGTAACAAATGATCCAAGTTAAATTACATGGTAAAGGCAATGCAGTAAGAAAGGAAACAAAAAACATATCGACAACTGAAGCACGCAATCAATCTTGGACACAAATCAGAGCTTCAATGCTCTCACCATTTAGAGAGCTTCTAATAGGGCTTAGTATCCCGCCAATAGTACTAAAGGTGGACTATGATGTCACTGTGAAAATTGGGACAACTAAAATGTCCATAATAGGATACTTTGGACATTTAAGTTTCTATCATGCCAAGATATCAAAGTCATGATCCAAATTAGTTTCATCAAGTGGTTCACTTAAATACTGCTCTAGCTCTATTTTGTGGGCTCATAGACATTCTTAACAGATAGAATGTCTTTCAAACCAGTCCTTGTATCATTTATAGTGCTTCATGCACCAAAGCTTCCCCTACTTACCATATAACAAGCAGGCATACATCAAATTCATCGAACAATTTAAGCAAATGAAGCACAATAGCATAAAGCAAGTATGAAATGTACCATGTATTCTGAGTATAACTGACTGTTATTTTGAACAAGGATCTAAAAATGCCAAAACGATTGCGGAAGCGTTTAACAATTTGGAGTATAACTTTTGGACCTTAATCACCTAGCTAAGTCAAGCAAGCAAGTAATAAAGAAATTTCAATAATTCAAGCAAGTATGCAAAAGTAGAGTAAAAAAGAGAGTAAGAGCAAGAGAGCAAGAGAGAGAAAGAACACGCTATGTAATGTGATCCGGCTTATCAACCAAGCCTAGATCCACGAAAACTCTGAATCCAAAACACCTTCCTGGGTCGATTTCATTAAAATCAATGTTTTACAATAAGGAGCCTATCCTAAAGGCTCCAATCTTTTTCAAGGAGCTACACCGCTCTACAAAGACCTAATGGTCTTGATTGACAACACAATCCAAGACAAGGATAAACTACTTGACAACACAATGTAGTTCATCAAACTAAAACAATGCCAAAAGATCACTCGAATAGATGATTAGAGAATAGCTATCCTAAAAACTCTCTGAGATGTGGCTGCTGTAAGGAGAAGGCTTCAGTGCTCTTGTTTGTGCTCAATTGAGTGCTTGTAAATTTGGAGAGAGTTTTCTTGATGTTGTTGGTAGGTATGTCCCAAGTATATATAGGCATAACACTTCTTGGTGTCTTGAAATCTAGATTAGGGATGCTTGCGTTACAAATTGGACAACCTCTTATGGAACTCGTTGTGACGGGTTATGTAAAACCCGTGAAATTTTAGCGATTTGAAAACGCGTCATTTAACATAAAAATTTCACTAACTTTATATTAAGAAGTACTTAACTATAATTTAGTAAAATAAATACAATAAAAGAACTAACACACTAAAATTTTATGTTATCGCCATCATTCTTTAACCACTTACTAATCGCTTTTATTATTTAGTCCTCTAGAATTTTTATGCGTGCGTTAATTGAAAATTTACCTATAATAAAATTCATACAATAAAATTTTACGTAAGCAAATTTTATTCTTTTCGATAATCAATTTGAAACAAAATTCAACTGAATAGCCCAATTAAAATATTTTATTCCAAAGAACAAAACTCTCATAAATGAATATGTAAACTGTCTCAAATTTAAGTAACACACGACATACGTAAGGGCACAAAAATTTCGCCTCAAAAAGAGTAAAGAAAGGCTTAAACAGTCATAATAATTATGGCACAAGTTGTGTTGCTTTTGAAACAACCCAATGGGTTAAACTCGTGTTTTTAGAATGAGGCCGCACAGAGGGCCACATAGCTGGGTTAGTACCGGATCACGTCGCCCCTACACAGCCTATGGAAGGCCCTCGGCATTCCCCCTCGATCCCATAGGGCTAAGCTGTGCTGGAATCAGTGCAACGGGTTTCGACGGGTTAGATTCGTGTGCAGATGATAATCGAAGCATGCGCGGACAGACGAAGGAAACCGCAGAAAATCGGACTGACAGAGGAATGTGACATCTCCCCTCATTATTACCTATGCCTATTTTTCTGCACCCACACCCTCTCTCTCTCCCTTCCTCTTTCCTCGCGCCATCATCTCTCTCTCCCTCTCTCTTTCACCGCTGTCCACTCACCCTTTCTCCCTCCCTTTCTTTCCTCGGGACCCCAACACCCCTGTCAACCTAGAAAATCACGGGGCCCACACCCTTTCTCTGCCTATCTTTCTTTCTTTTTCTCTTTTCCCCGCGGGGCCCACAGCCTCACCTAGAAAACCGAATAACTCCTCCTTTTTCTTTCTTTTCTCTCCTCGGGACCCGCGCGCTCTCTTCCCTGTCTCAAGCCGAATGCACATCTCTCTCCCATAACAATTAATGCATTTTTGTCCTGGCTTTTTTCTCTGATTTCTTTCCCTCTCGGCTCCTGTCTTGTTTTCCTGTAGACCATTAATGTCGAACGTTCACTTTGCGGGTTTGGTTTTTTTTATCTGTCTTGTCTGGTGGCGCTTCACCATTAAGGAGAGAGTGAACCTCTCTGCCTTTGGGACAGGATCGTACCCGAAGCACTCGAGTGCGCTGGGAAAATACCCGTTACCCGGTCGTACCTGGTTTTGATTTTTGATTTCTGAATCTGATGCCCTCTTGCATATAAAACGACCATTTCTACGACCCGTTCTTCCCCTATGTTCCATTTTACTCTCATGTGCTGAGAAAACCTTACTTTAAATTTGAGCGTTGAACTAAACAACAAGCATTAGAAAGAAAGAAAGAGGGGAAGAGGAAGGCAAGATGGTGGTGGTATTGCCGACATAACGTGGTGCTAAGATTCGTACGCCTTGTAGCACCTCTGACCCCGCCCTTCTTTTATGGTAAATACCCTAAACGATCGATTAATTTAGAACAATCGTTAAACTTTGCTGTGGTGCAGTATTACTTGCTTTGCTTCTGTTTGTCTTGTGATGCTGTGTTGATCTGTGAGGTTTGATTTGGTCGTAAGAGCACACTTGATGGCAGTGGCCATCGAGCCACTGACCGTGATGCCTCTGGGACTGTCTGAAAGGAACTAACTGGTTCGTGGTTAGACTATGATTTTCTGTGGGTGTCTGATTTACTGGTACCATTTATTTGCAAACCAAATACTTTTGAGCAGGGTTGCTGGTTGCTGAGTTCTGGCATTTACATGCGTGTTTTACTGTCCAAACACTGCGCTGGTTTGCCAGCACCAGTGCAGTGCGAGTCTGTGCGCTGGATTTGTTATGTTGCATGAGAAAAAGGCCCATAGGTGATGACTGGGCCCAAAAAGGATAAACGGGCTTAAAGGTCACAAATTTAAATGCTGGACTTAAAGAATTAAAGATAAAAAAAATGGGCCTGTTGAGGCCCATTATGACCCATCAGATTCTACATGATCCTTTTTAGGCAAATAAAAATAAATGTAATAGTTTCTAAACATTTTTTTGGGCTTGGGCTTTATTGGGCCAAGATGGGTATATACAGATACTACAAAATTAGCGGCCAGGCCCATAATGTTTAGTAACGTATATTGATCAATTTCTCTATAAGAGTAATACCAATACACATCTATACTTACTTGAATTATTTTATCTTCCTCTTTACTTAGTTTAATTAAAAGTCCAACTAAAAGTGGTTGATTTTATAACATGCTTTCATCATGTTGTGAATTATGTTTTGTACCTTATCGACCTGACGTTCGAATAACTAAAGTGAAGTAGTAACACAATTAGAACAGTACTTGAATTTAAAAAAGGATTAGATTTATATCATTCACACCCTCGCCGTGCAGCAAGGACGCTGTACGTGAGATTTGACTAAGATAAAGTATTTAGGAAATTAAATTAGGAGCATCAAGGACGTCTCAAACGCCGCTACCTTTTCATTTGACTTCACTTAATTACAAGTCCTTCGACTCACTAAACAAACCCGAAATTATATAAATAGGAGACTTAGTGGACTCGGACCCACACGCAGTGGACGAGATCTACCCTGTTGCTGACGACGCTGATCCCAGCGCGGACGCAGCGATTCTTCCGTTAGAGTAGCTCACGCTTCATTCCAGGTGTGGATTCCTAGGGATTATATTCCTTTCTCTTTTAATTAGGACTTACCAGTCTTACCTAAATTGAATTGCAGTACCAAACTACCAACAATAATTAATCAGGCTCGTAGGACTTGAACTGTCATAATTGCATACCAGTAACTGTACCAACTATTGAGCCAAACCTGCATCTCATGTCATATGCATTTCATGTTGCATATAAGATCTGATATACGGATTGTATTAGACTACTTATAGGTAGATGCGTATAAATATTATATATCTATACTCGTCGGGAGTGATGAGAGTCGAGCCGATGAGTTTTAGATTGGATGTAGTCTGAGGGCATCGTGGATGGAGTATGTGTCATGGTGTCTGACATAGCCCATGGGATATTCTCAACGGGATGTCCTTAAGGACATTCGACTAATCCTCACCAACGATAATCATCACTTGATGACTCGTAGTGCCAGTTAGAGAGTTTTATTCTCAAAATCCTTATTATATAATATTATAATAATTCCTCTTTGAGTGATTAAGGTTCGATTTCTCAGTTTAGAGTATGCGTGTCGTATGTGAAGTATTGGAGCTATTTCGTTCTTTATATATTTCTATTAGCCGATATTTGAGATCTCTAAATATTCGAAGGGGTTCCCCTAATAACTCTTAGTAAGTAACGGGGAAATCTGGGCCTCCCCTTGGCTTTAACTAGTACAGGGAGTTCCCTTTTTATTATTATTCAAACGGGTAGTCGGTTCCTTATTTCCGTATGACGGCTGAGACCGAGAGTTTATGTTTATTATTTTCTTTTTGTGAGGTAGGCTTCTCGGTTCGCTTTTGATCGAGTGTGTGCTTTTATAGCCGCTCTATTTTACCAGGGCATTTCGTTCTGGAAACTCAGAATTAAGTTAGATTGGCGGCTGATTATACTAGACCCGTCTAACGATACCCTTAGATTTGGCGGCTGACATACTAGACCCGTCTAAGGGGGCAAATCCTGAAGTCCTACACCCGGGTTTCTAAAATTTGATACTTTGTACATTTTTCTGGGAGTTTGATTATCTTTTCATATTAGTTATTGTATACTACTATTCCTCATAAATACTTTGGGTTTCTTTCTCATATCGTCTCTTTGGATAGATTTAGATATTGAGTTGAATTGAATAATGGTTAAAACAAAACACAAGTTAGGTGTAATATATTGATATAGTAAATCTCAGTAAATGTGATTGGTCCAACTTTGAATCGGATATAATCCCAAAGGCTAGACCTAAATCCACACTGAGTAATTTTTATAAATTACTCACGTTCCACGGTTGGTTGTGGGGTCCAGGTAAGGAGCAGGAGTCTCTTTTGATGTCCAGAGGAGAGCGTTAGGATGGAGTCCGGCGTCTTCCGTTTTGAAGATCACTTCAGTTGTTTCCTTTATTCCTTTTGTTAGGACTAGTGTGTAGTAGGTTAGCTAGGGTCGGTCCCACGTTCTTTGATGGGACTGTCCTGTTCTGTATGTATTTTTCTTTTGTTTAACTTTCGCTGTAAACCTTGTATCCAGACGCTGGATTATATATATATATTTGTTGGATGATCATGTACTGTGTGAAATGTGTGTGCTTTTCCTTAAAACTCAATATAATAAATAAAGCTTATATGTATTTTTGAGTGGCCAATTAAGCCTTTCGTGTACTCGTAATCAAATACACGTGGCGGGATTAACACCCCTAAGTTAGTCATTATTTTCTGGGGTGTGACAGGTTAGCACCTTTCCAGAAATACCCATGTCTACGTCTTTGCTTAACTTCGAGACCCATTTTGATAGAAACACGTTGTGACGGGTTTGCCTTGCGTTACAATAACGGAAGTCTCTATCAAATCCTTTTGTTGCACAATCTTTTGGCTCTTCTCCTTAGGAATCCATTGTAATGCCTTGCCCATGCATTGTGACAGGTGATAAGGCCACATTATGCATGCTTTTATCTAGGGTTTAGTGTGCAATTTAAGTCAAGTTTAGTGTAATTTAAAGTTAAATAAAACAAGTTTTATTACAAAAGAGTTCAAGTCACTGCCATTTTGTGTTTTAATGCAAAAAGCAGGTATTTGAAGCAAAATAAACACAATTGGATGCTTCAGAGCAAGCCGAGATTCAAAACGGAGCAATTTGACTATCTGCCAAGTCAATTGCGATCGCAGAAGTCACCCTTGCGGCCGCAATCAACCTCTACAATCACTCAATAGCAATCTCAGCTTGATTGCGGGCGCAAGGTATTTCCTTGCGACCGCAATACAAGTTGTAGAGCACTTCCAGAGAGTTGGTAGTTTCCACTTCAAAGTAGTTGCGAGTTCCCGAGAGTTGGTAGTTTCCACTTCAAAGCAGTTGCGGACGCAAGGCCAGCCGTTGCGGTCGTAATAGAGCCTGCATAACGTGGCAAGATGGGTAGAACTCTAACTAACAGTTCAATTGCGAACGCATAGGCTATTATTGCGACCGTAAGATAGTTTCATAGAAGCAAAATTTGGAAGTTTCAGAAGTCTATTTTTAGGGTTTTTCTTCCTTATATAAATCGGTAATTTTTAGAACAGAAGAGTCACCAATTTTAGCCAGTTTACAGAGGGTTAGACTTAGGATTTTTATAGAGGGAAAGAAGAAGAAGAAGAAGAGAAGACGAAGCCAAAACCTTGGTTGTATCTCTATTTTCCATTATTTTTCTTTAGAACTCCATTATTATTCAACCATGTGTAGTCCCTTAGTCATGTCCGGCTAAGTTTGTATTAGGGCCTTATTAGGATGACTTGAAACTTTTGTTGTAATGCTTGTTTGAGTAATTAATTTCTTGTTTAGTTCTATGATTTACTTTCTATTTTAATTGCTGCAATCTTAATCGAATTACCATCTTAGGATTTAGTATTAGCAATAGAAATATTGGATATTAAACCTTGATCATAGAAAGTAAAGCAATCAATAGGCTAAGTACCGAGAGGTGACGCTTATTCTTTGCGGATTTTACCATTATGACTTGCTTGCTATTTCAATTATTTGTAATTTAGGATTTAATATTTTCAATAGAAATATTAGATCTTAGATCTATACCATAGGAAGTAGGATAACCAATGAACTAAGGACCAAAAGGTGACGTTTGTTGATTACGAATTTTACCTAATAACTCTAATGAATTGTATCAAATACCAAAAGGTGAAATATGATAACTTAGAATAATTAGGACAGTAAGAACTTATTGGGTTTAGGCTAGTTTAACCAAATATCGAAAGGTGAAGCCATAACTAGTGCAAATATGGTATCAAAATAGAAATATCCCTAGGTACCAAATCTGAAAATTGTACCTTCATAATACCAAGAAAATTAATTACCAAACAAGTATCAACAATTGTGGATAAGCACATCTTAACAAGCCCTAATCAATTTGTTAATTGAGTTAGAAATCGTAACATCCCTTAAGTTTTTGGCGCCGTTGACGGAGACAACAGTGATTTTAGTTTCAGATTTAAGTAATTTAGTTTAGGTATTTGTATCTTATTTTTATACATTTTCTTAAAACAAAAATACACAAAAATAACATATATCTTATTTTTCTGCATTTCATATAAAAACAAGAAAAAAATATACTTTGGATCTCACCATGTCTTATTCCTTTGATGAGTATTGGATGCATATGGATTATGAGGAGAGCCCTTCGGTTCTAGTTCAACGAAAATTGGATGAAATTCAAGAAAACTTAAATCAACTAGTGCATAATCAGCTTCAAGAGCAATTAAGCGCCCTTAAAAAAAGTTGCATACCAATTTTTCTTTCAAAACCTTCAAGATCACATGTGTAATCAATACATTAGGATATAGTCTAGTTTAGTTAACTTGGTTTACAATGACATAACTAGCCCTTGAGAATTCTCGTGAGTATTTAGACTTGCTTGGGGACAAGCAAAATTTAGGCTTGGGGGAATTTGATGAGGCCAAATTATGCATGTTTTTATAGGGTTTAGTGTGAAATTTAAGCCAAGTTTAGTGTAATTTAGAGTTAAATAAAATAAGTTTTACTACAAAAGAGTTCAAGTCACTACCTTTTTGTGTTTTAATGCAAAAAGCAGGTATTTGGAGCAAAATAGACACAATTGAATGCTTTGGAGCAAGCCGGGATTCAAAACGGAGCAATTTGACTATCTGTGAGGTCAATTGTAGTCCCAGAAGACACCCTTGCGACCGCAATCAACCTCTACAATCACTCAGCAGCAATCTCAGCTTGATTGCGGGCGCAAGGTATATCCTTGCGGTTGCAATACAATTTGCAGAGCACTTCCAGAGAGTTGGTAGTTTCCACTTCAAAGTAGTTACGGGCGCAAGGCCAACTGTTATGACCGTAATAGAGCGTGTAGAATGTTACAAGATGGGTAGAACTCCAACTAACAGTTCAATTGCAGCCTCAAAGGCTATTATTACGACCGCAAGATACTTGCACAGAAGCAGAATTTGGAAGTTTTAGAAGTCTATTTTTAGGATTTTTCTTCCTTATAAATACCGGTAATTTTTAGAACAGAAGAGTCGCGAATTTTAGCCAGTTTACAGAAAGTTAGACTTATGATTTTTACAGAGGGAGAGAAGAAGAATAATAAGAGAAGACGGAGCCAAAATTTTGGAGAAAAACTTGGTTGTATATCTATTTTCCTTTATTTTTCTTTGAAACTCCATTATTATTCAACCATGTTTAGCCCCTTAGCCATCTCCGGCTAAGTTTGAATTAGGGTCTTGTTAGGATGACTTGAAACTTTTGTTGTAATGCTTGTTTGAGTAATTAATTTCTTGTTTAGTTCTATGATTTACTTTATATTTTAATTGTTGCAATCTTAATCGAATTGCAATCTTAGGATTTAGTATTAGCAATAGAAATATTGGATATTAGACCTTGACCATATAAAGTAAAGCAATCAATTGTCAAGTACTGAGAGGTGACGCTTATTGTTTGCGGATTTTATCATTATGACTTGCTTGCTATTTCAATTATTTGTAATTTAGGATTTAATATTTGCAATAGAAATATTGGATGTTAGATCTAGACCATAGGAAGTAGGATAACCAACAAACTAAGGACAAAAAGGTGACGTTTGTTGATTACAAGTTTTACCTAATAATTCTAATAAATTGTACCAAGTACTGAAAGGTAAAATATGATGACTTAGGATAATTAGGATGGTAAGAACTTAATGAGTTTAGGCTAGTTTAACAAAGTACCGAAAGGTGAAGCCTTGACTAGTGCAAACACGATATCAAAATAGAAATATCCAAGTACCAAATCTTAAAACCATACCTTCATAATACCAAGAAAATTAATTACCAAACAAGTATCAACAATTGTGGATAAGTACATCTTAACAAGCCCTAAGCAATTTGTTAATTGAGTTAGAAATCATAACATCCCTTAGTTTTAGTTTAAAATTGCAAACCAACACAAATCTGAAAATTTTCCTTTCTCTTAGATTAGATTGCTCAAATCTTAAAGTTAAATCTGTATTGTCCCTGTTGGATCGACACCCTAAGTACTATAATATACGGTTGTATACTTGTAACTTTCTTTTAGTAATAAGGGTTAGTAAAACTCACATCAACGGGTTGGTAACCCGTTATAACAGGTTATAGTTGTGTTATAGTAACACAAGCCTCTGCGAAGCTCTGTTTTGCTTGCTCTTGATGTCTTCTTGTTCATCTTGACTTGTACATGCAACAT
>CAXKVX010003334.1:0-14503 GCA_964058865.1 Eleocharis quinqueflora
TATTGGAATTAACATGCATAATGATACGAATAACATGCATAATGACATAATTAACATAAATCGTAACACATTTAATAACACGATATGAAATAAATAATACTGATTAACATTAATAATAACTCATTCTAAAAACAATACGGTTAACATGCATAACTAACGAAGAAATAGTCACAGAACGAATTAATCAACTTATTATACACATTATTTGAACTATTATGCATGTTATTTGAACTGTTATGCACGTTATGAAATATGTGTGAATATATATAAATAACTGGTACCGATGATGGTATCGATATGACGATACAACAATGTGCATAATAACCTAAATAATGTTGATAAAGTACGACAACGTGAAAATTGAATGCAACTGGATTCGTCCATCGAGGTGATGTTGCTATATCAGCTCCCTTACTTTTAAGTGTTACATGGTTCTCAAGTTTTGCATTCTTTTATTTTCAGAGGCGACCATGGACGGATTCATTCACGGGCAAGTGTCCAGTCTTGATTTTCAAAAAACACAAATTTAGTTTATTTTTAGTTATTTTTGTAATGAAAAATGACTTTTAATGATATTTTAGTGCACTTTAGTGAATTTGTATCCGGACTTGATCTCAATCTCAGTGCCCGAATTTAGTTGTGCCAGAGCTTAATTGGGTTCTGTATCCGTCCCTAGAGACGACCTATGCCATCATAACTTATTTTCTTATTAATTATGCAGTTAATTTGCCAAAAATAAAAATAAAGTATTTGGTGACCTAAAATTTTCCTATTAGATAGGTTATTAATTTATTATTTAGTTTCTATTATAAACAATAGTATTAGTGCTAAGTGATTCAAAAGCAAATGCACCGACTCAAATGAGAAAAAAAAAGAGAGCTAGCAACGTAGATTTGGGATTCATATCAGCTATTCTTTTAATTTTTTTAACCTAGCCGTTTATTATAAAATGGACGAATCAAAACAATAACTCGTATAAAAATTTGACCTCTGCAGTTCAAATTTGAACCGTCCGTTTTTTATTTGAGGATCCAGATCTTTTTTTTTTTTTTGAAATATTGGTAGTGGCTACCAACGGTAACGAGGATCCAGATTTTAAAAGCAGGCTTTGTTCATCAAGAGCAGCATAAAGGCACATTTCACATTTGGGGTTCTAATTTGCTATTATTTTCAGCAAAAAGAAGGATCATAATCCTTCATATCTTGATCATCCAAAAAAAAAAGAACGACTCAGATCAGCTTGAATTTAATTGAGGGATCTTTTTTTCCTATGAGATTTAATCCTTTCGTTGAAATCCAACCGTTAAATGCAAAAGGACTCCTTTTCTTATAAACATAGGTGAATCGAATTCGTATATTTGTTGTGTGAACTTTAAAATTTATTTAAAATAAGAGAAGGGTTAAAGTTACGTCGATTCTTCAAATGCGGGTGCTGAATTTCAATTTATAACTTACGAAAAGAAAATCTTCACCGATATAAGCTTAAAAGTGATTTTCACTATTCTTAGTCTTGTAATTTAAACTTTGATGCATTAATTAATGCGTTGAAAATATTCCAATAAAGTGGTATTTATCCGGAAGTCTATTCTTTACTGTGCAGCGGCAAAATATGCGTCAAATTTTCTGCGCTATAGACAACATTGATCCAAAATCGATTACAAAGAACTGAATATTATAAATTTGAGAAAACACAAATCTTGATTCAAATCTTCTGCACTGAATATGCTGTGCAGCAGAAGATCTCGTTCCGTACTTATTCTGGATCATTTCAATCGAGTGGCCATGAAATTAGGAATCCGGATCTGCTGTAGCGCAGTACCGCGCTATAGCAGATGGACGGTCCGGATCGACCGCCAATTTCGCGATCGACCGCCAGAGATGAAAATCAGGAGAGCCTTTATACTTTGACACGAATCTTGATGCAATCAGTTCGCGATCGAACGGTTCTGATGCTGTGTTACACCGTTCCGCGCAACACCAAATCTCATTCCTGAAATTAGAGGGTTTTCTTCTGCTGGCTATTGTGTCCCATGAAAGACGCTTTGTACGTGAAATCACAATTATTACATACTAACAGAAAAAATAATGCATCTTAATCATCACCGTTTTACCACAACTGCGAAAGTTACTTTTGACCTACAAATTTTGTCTATTTCGCTCAGTGGTGATTTTGACTTCGTTTCTTCTTTATTTTTCTTCTTTACACAAATCTTAAAAACAAAAAGTGAAATGATTAACTATTTATTTATATTTTGCTTGAGAAGAAACAACCAAATATAATTGAATACTGAATCATATCTAATTTTAAACAAGACAAAGAATTTGTATCGTAGGAAACTTCTTCAACATCTCACTAATAAGTATCTATGCATTGATATCTTTCCATAAAAAAAGTATCAATGATATCATGCCACATCATACATGCATGAAAAAGATTGTCATACCAGCAAGCAATATGTTTCAATTTTAATTATCAGAGCTCTCTATTTCTCTCTGCTTTACTTTAGCTTTAGAGCAGAATCAAAACGCCTCGAATCCTTAAGAAGTTGTCGGTGAATTCTAGGATAAATATCTTTGAATTTTTGAAATAATATAAACTCATGTTAAAAGCCTTGAAAATCAATAAAGTTGATAAGTTGATATAGAAAGGTGATGATTCTTCTCTCATCTACCAGTCTAGTCTTAGCACCAAGTCATTTAAAAAGGTTATTTTCCTCTTCACTGTTCAAAAGGTTATACCACTGAAAAAAGGTTATATTCTGGTAGGAAGCAGTTTTTTTGCAGAGCAGCAAGATTGAACGGTTCAGATTTACTGCGTTGTAAATTATAGACGGTTCAGATTTGATTCAGAAAGTCTGATATTATAAAATTTAACTTGTACGAATCTCAATGAAAATTAAAAATTGAAATTTGTTGCGTAGTAGAAGATCTCATTCCTTGAAAAATAGTTCTTTCACAAGCATCGATGTCACGCCTCATTTGACTAGGAATATTGGCATTGAACTTTAACCGAAACTGATATCAAATTATTGGGTTAGTTAATACACCACATTCTTTCTACACTTTTAATTTAAATAATAACAAATTTTCTCAAACTTGTGAACTTTTAAGTAATGGAATAGACATCGTTTATTTTCAAATATTTTCTGAAATAGAAAAAGCGCTTCTATTTTTCTATCACTTGTGCTTTTAAAAATATCGCAAATCGGAATCGATTTTTTATTTTCTCATTTAAGGCATAAGTATAAATGTTGTCCTGTCTTAATAAAAATGACAACGTAATTCTATTTAGAATAAAAAAATAGTAGTATTTTTACCATTATATTTTTAAATTTTAATAGTGTTAATAAAATCTAAAAAATTAACTCTGACTAAGTCGGTTTCAAGTCCGAAAAGAATGATGATTGTGATTGATTTGAGGAGTCAACATAAAATTTCAGTCAATTTTATAAAAATAAAATTCAATATCGACTTCAGTTCTAATATATTATATATCCTAATGTGAGTTCGAATCCCAAGAAGCCATGGATGGTCATACCATTTACGATTGTGAGTTCGAATCCCAAGAATCCATGGAGAAAATAACTAATTTATTTATTAATATATATTTTGTTTAAGATGAGAGATCAAATGACTTCACTTCTTGTGTGTCTTCATACTGCTTTTAAATTCACATCATTCATCAAAAATAATTTTTGAGCCATCAAATCTAGATCATTAATTGTTTTAATGGATGGTGTAATTTTGAAGCAAAACGAAGACAAAAAAATAAAGATATTTGATCCCTCTTCCTTGTTTAAAATATACTTGGAATAAATTACATATTTTATCTAAAATTTGTTACACTATCATCTATCTGTCTTTGCATTTATACCAAAGCGAGGAGATCACCCCATGGATAAATGGAGACATTTTGTGTAAGATTGGAAGTAGTTTGGAAAATGTTTAGTAGATACCTCAATCAATATCGACTTTCGATATGCATGTTATTAAAGGTATTGTTTGAGTTATTATGCACATTATTTGAGTTATCATGCATATTATTCTTGTGCTGAAAAAGTTATTACCCATGTTAACAAACTAACATGCATAATAACTCAAATAACATGCATAATTATTTCAGTATAAACAAATAACATGCATAACAACTTAAATAACATGCATAATTATTTCAGTATAAAAAATAACATGCATAATAATTCAAATAATGTGCATAATAACATTTGTATCGATAGTCGATATCGATTGTGGTATCTAAGTATCAGCTTCCGAAGTAGATACTTTTTTTAGAATATGGAAATGTAAATATTCTCATTAAACGGTGGAATGTTGTTCACTTCAAAAAAAAAAAAGAAAAAGCACTGCATGTTGATTTCTTTTGAAATTCAGAGTAAATTTAGAAAGAATAATTAGAAGACTTTTCAGTCGTCGTCTAGAAAATATATTAGACGGTCATTGGCTGAAGAAGCACGGAATCTAGAAGCTCCGCGAGTCGTAACATAAATCAAAATGATAATCATATGCTTATGTTAGTCAACTTCAAATTTGATGGTTACAGTTGGAATTTATATCCATTTTTTGGCGTATATATATATATATATATATATATATATATATATATATATATATGCTATGGTGCACTACGAAGTTAATATTAGTTTTGGCATCACGCACAAATTTTAAATTTTAAAATTCAAAGAATCTATCCAAACCGTTTAACACAAGGTTTAAAATAGCGGTTCGCGCGGTTTAGCGGTGGAGGAGTGATTTAGCGTTTAGCGTTTTATCGGTGATAAAACGGTCGATAAACTACCATATCGATATTTATATCATATAAATTTATTTCAAATGATATTAAGTATAAATTATAATTAATACAATTTATATGCTTAATAATAACATATAATAGTAATTTGTTATCAACTACCATATCGATATTTATAACATATTATTTTATTTCAAATGATATTAAGTATAAATTATAATTAATATAATTTATATGCTTAATAATAACATATAATAATAATTTGTTATCAACTACCATATCAATATTTATATCATATTACTTTATTTCAAATGATATTAAGTATAAATTATAATTAATATAATTTGTATGCTTAATTATAGCATATAATAGTAATTTGTTCACAAAAATATATTTTCAAAGAATAATATATTGAATAATTCATAAGCAAGTATATTAGTAGTTTAGAAGCATAAAGAAAAAAAATGAAAAAGTCACCGAAAACTTGATCTGCTAAAAAATAACAATTAAACAGCAAAAACAGCTATATCACCACTAAAACCGCTATATCGCCGCTAAAATCGCTATATCGCCAAAAACCGCTAAAACCGCATTTTTCAATATATCTTGCATTATAGGTCCAAAAACGCTAAAACCGCTAAATCAACGTTTTAATGCCGCTATTTAAAAGCTTGATTTAACGTGATCTCTATATTGAAATCTTCATATAAACCAATTTTTTCATTTTTTAGAATTTGTTTACTATTTTTTAGAGGGTGCAAAATCAGTCATATTGGATGGTCCAGAAATCATTATTTAACAAATTTTCTTATTTAAAATTTGAGTATGACACCAAACGTAATCATGATGTAGAGTTGGAGACCAAATTTTATAATTTTGGGAATTTTTTTACTATTTTATCGAAAGTGTTGAAAATTGAATGTTTGTAAATCGTTAGATAAATAAAATTTCAATCCATCTGATAAGATAGTAAAAAAATTCAAAAAATGTAAAATTTGGTTTTCATGTCTGTATTAATATGGAGAATGTTTTCAACGGTCCGGATCGGTTATTTACATTTGCTATTATGGAGCGGTTGGAAGTTTGACGGCTACGGTTGCGATCGGTCATTTACATTTGCTAAAATGTAAAATTTGGTTTCCATGTTTGTATTAATATGGAGAATGTTTTCAACGGTCCGGATCGGTCATTTACATTTGCTATATATATATGAGGAGGGATCCGTAGCCGCCAACAATTTCGTAGCCGCTCCATCATACCAAGTGTAAATCATCGATTCGGACCACTGAAAACATTCTCCATACTAATATAGACTTGGAGACCAAATTTTATATTTTTTGGAATCTTTTTACTATTTTATCGGAAGGGTTGAAAATTGGATGTTTGTAAATCGTTAGATAAATAAATTTTCAATCCATCCGATAAAATAGAAAAAAAAATAAAAAAAATATAAAATTTGGTTTCCAAGTCTATATTAATATGGAGAATGTTTTCAATGGTCCGGATCAGTCATTTACATTTGCTACCATGGAGCGGTTGGAAGTTTGGCTGCTATGGATCCCTCCTCATATATATATATATATATATATATATATGAAAGTTTAAATAGAAGTGGCGCATCAGTGATTGATAGTGCTACTGATAATAAAATAAAGATGATACAATTTAAATACTAAGTGATGAGTTCTGGTGTAGAAGCTATAGATGATGGTTTGTAGCTCTATGCCTTATGAGTCGTTGATGTATATTTCGTTTTATTCAATTAAAATGAAGTGATAGTCGCTTTTTATTTATCTCGAAGAAAAATATTTATAAATACTAAAAATATATACGATTTTCTACCAGTCTATGACTTTTAGCCATTAAAATAAAACTAGTTATTCTTCTTTTTTAGTCCTCTTAATTTTTACTTCTTCAAACCATGTGTCGTGCTTAACAAAATTGTGTATTCTCCTTCTAATGATCACAGTAGAGATTGCGTGTAAAATTGATACAATTGATTTTTAATTGATAATTTTGAATTAGATTCTAACAGACCGAATTTAAAAAAAAATGAGATTTTAAATGTCATTGTGTGCAAAATCAATTTGGGCTCGTGTAATGTATGTTTAAGAATAAGAGAAAAGGAATTTCACATCGTCTGAAAAAAAAGGAAAAAAAAAATT
Source organism: Eleocharis quinqueflora (assembly GCA_964058865.1). Taxonomy (NCBI): domain Eukaryota; kingdom Viridiplantae; phylum Streptophyta; class Magnoliopsida; order Poales; family Cyperaceae; genus Eleocharis; species Eleocharis quinqueflora. Next base: position 6,931 of record CAXKVX010003334.1, read on the forward strand.
AAAGTGCAAAACTCGTTAAAAAATATACGCACTTTTTTACATACACATATTATTGAGAAAATATTTACATCTTCCTGCTCTCCTTCTAACAAAGATTGTCTAGTCACACTCAACTTGTAGAACGAATTCAGAATTTTTGTTAGAGTGATTTAAAATTAATTTTTTTTAAAGTGGTTCAAAATGATGTATATTTTTAAAAATTTCTAAATTATAAGTATATTTTTTAGAAAAAATTTCAATTACATAATAAATTTTGAAAAAAGTGACATTTAATTAAAAATGTCACTAACTATACTACGTATACCATCGTAGTATAGTTATACTAATTAAAAAAAATTAAATTTTTTTTGTTAAAAACCTAGTTTAATACTTACATAAATCGAGATGTATGATTAAAAACATTAGCAAAAATAAAAATAATTGAGGTAAGTTAAATTAATGTTTGAGAGCATAAGATAGAAGTTTGAATAAAGTGAATATGAGTGGTGTAAAATTAATGTACATCTAAGCTCACCAAGAGAGTTTATGAACTTGACCAAAATAATAATAAAATAAAAGTCAAACGATAAATTTTAATAGCAGAAATCAATTTACATAACAAGTGATATGTTTATACGTTGAATTTATAATTTTTTTAATGCAAAGTAAAGTAGTCAAACTATGACAAAAGATGCATGCATAAATATAATCCATAAATCTTTTAACTTTTTACCGCTTGATTTTATGTTGAAAGAATTTAAAATTAAAACAATTTAATATGTAAATATATCACTCGTTTTTGCAAATCAATTTCATCGGTTCATATTTTTCATTTGAAGATGGTTTCATTATTTTCTTTAGTTAAGCTAGCTAACTTCTTTAGTGAATTTATGAGCTTTACTCGTATAAATGAATGACAACAATTTAAAATACAGTCATATATAATAACTCAAATAATGTGTGTACGATAGACTTATAGTATGCCAAACTTGTCATAGACTTATAATCGGTATCAATTTAATATATATTTATATGCCAAACGTGTCATAGACTTAAGAGTATGTGTGATCACTTGTGCTTTATTTAGTTTTCCTCATTCCATATCAATATACAGTAAAATATTCATAATTCAATTTAAGACTTAAAAGATTTTCTAGATTTTATAATTAAAATCTAACAGACATAATTTTTAAATAATATAGCAACAGCTGATACCTTTATAACACAAAAATAAATTAAAGCTTGTAATTTGTACAAATAATATGGAAAACTTTCAAATATATTTATAAAATGTATTAAATTTGATAATGATACAAGAAGGTAATGAAAAAAATTAGGACTATACTTTTGGAAGATAGAAAGTACAAAATTTCACATTAAATGACGGAATAATTTTTTTCACTTTTATAAATTCAAAGCGGAACAAATAATCTGGTACCATTCTCAAGTCAGTAAGTTTATTTTGGTAATTATGAAAATAATATTGATAAAAGTAATTAAGGGGATGAGGTTTTTCGACTGAATGATCAAAACAGTAGAAAAACTACCGTTTAGCACTCGAGTTTACTGTCGAACGGTAAATTATCTATTGTGGGGTTAATGCATATTTTTTAATTTTTTTTAAAATTTAATTACAATTTTGAGCATGCATCGAAAATTAATTAATATTTTGACTATGTATAGCAAAAAAAATCTGGCCATTTAATTATAATTTTGTTCTTTTATTTCTAGTCTATGTCAGCTGCACTATATGTTCATTTCTAATTTCGTATTATTCATCTTAGTGGGTCTAATTTAAAAAAAATTAGTCAAAATTGTAATTAAATGACATAATTTTTTAATATTCATGATTAAAATTGTAATTAATTTTGTAGATACGGTCAAATTTATAAATAATTTTTCAGTACAAAAATAATCATTATTATACGTTAGAAAAATCTTCGTTCCGCAAATTTTCTTAAAAAAATCAAACTTTAAAATTTCTACCGTTCTAACTAAGTGCATCTAAAAACTTCAGACTCTTCACAGCTTTTCTAAAAACCATAATTACAACAAAATTGCTTAAAGTCAGTCGTCCCTCAAATTTAGACGGGTCTTCGCGGATTGACTGAAGAAGCACGGAACCTAGATTCTAGAAGCTCTGCGATTTATACATAATTACATACCTACATAAAATGATAAATCAAATAAGCATCTGCGGTTATGTTTGTTGATGGAGCTTTTGTAATTGGATAATGTTTCGTAAATATCACATTTGATATTAACTATTGATATCGATTTTATTATGTATTTTTAATTGAGTTATTATGCACATTATTTAAATTATTACACATGTTATATCATAACTATTTCAGTACAAAAAAAATAACGTGTATAATTATTTCAATACAAAAAATAACGTGCATAATAACTCAAATAATGTGCATGATAACTCCACTAAAAGTACATAATAAAATCTATAACATGTATAACTATTTCGGTACAAAAAATAACATGCATAATAACTCAAATAAAATGCATAATAACACAACTAAATGTACATAATAAAATCCATATCATTAATTGCTATCAAATATTGTATCTTCCCTTTCTAATTTAGACCAGTCAAATGTCAATTATTACATGAAGGTTTAGTTCTGGTCAAAGTGATTCAGAAAGAGAACAACTGAACAACCGGATGGTTCTATTTCTATATATACTAATTTTAATTTGTTTTGTTAGATAACATTAATGTTTTACTAAATTATATATAATAATAAATATCATACATATTTTTTAAATTTTTTTGAAAGCAAGACAATTTATAAGTAATGAGAAAGGTGTGAACATTAAGGAGGTGAAATTAATGATTTATATTGAAATTATTGGCGTGAAATTAATGACGTTTCATTAATGACGTGTTGCGTGTCTGATAGCCTGGACATACATACAATGCAAATTGAATAACAAAATTACGTGTCAGTGTGTCTGAAAAATTGAACACGCCGACACCGAACAAGCTTTATATATAGTATTGATATTTTTTTTTTTGAAATCATGTGTCCTTCTTAATAAACTTTTGCTATGTTTTTTTTTTTCATATAAACGTTACACACGATTTCTTTTTAGCTGATAGCTTCAAATTTTAGGTGATAAAAGAATGTGCTGTTCGTCTTTGATGCTTAATAAAGTGATGATTTTTATTTTTCTAAACTTAATAAGCAAAATAAAACAATATAATATATAGGAGTGTCAACTTTTGATCCTATATGATTTGTGAAAAAATGAGTAGCAGTACATATCACAGATCACTTTGGTGATTGCAAATTCGCAACCATTAATGAAAAAGGACACAAAGATCCTCTTTTTTTTTTCTCAAAAGAAGAAAAACATGATTTTATTTATTTATTAAAGTATGATTCTAGAACTCTTGAATCATTTTGGATTTTGTTCATACAATCTATCTACTTAATTAGAAAATTCGATCAAATTCGACCAAATTCGGATCATATTTTCTATTTTTATTTAGCTAATAAAAAATAAATATATAGTGACATAAGCTACTGATACATATTTATCTCTTTTGTTCTCTTTTAATATACAATACTATATAGTATATACATAATCTTATCTCTGGTATTGTACAGTACAAAGACCATAAGAGGCTTTCCTACTTCAAGAAAATCAATAAATAAAAGAAAATGTATGCACCTCATAGCAATTCAACAAGTTGCATGACATAAATACATTTCTTATGTGACACATGTTTTTATACCGGATATGACGCAGCAGATCAGAGCCCAAACAAGCAAATAACCACACATTTGTTTGTGGATTAGTAAAGCCCCAAGTCGCCTAGTTTTCGAGATTCGAATTTGCTGCTCGTATTTGAGATGAGCAAGATCGTGTTCGGTTCGATCTTATCGTCATAGATTGATCAATTGTTATGGACAGTTGTGATTTGATTAAGATAACATATGTTTTGATCGTTAGATGCGTTTTAAACCGTTCAGATCGAAACACGTAAAAAAGATGAGGGTTTATACTTTATACGAACAACAAATTTGATTCTCTAGTTGCCGTGCCATGTATATTCCCACATGAGTTTGATAAATGATAAATTTTACATTCTAGAATATTTATTTTGTTAAAGAATAGAAGATTCGATATACAAATGTGACATCAATCATGATTCTAGATTTTCAAATTTATTACCAACACGTTGGTTTTATGCGAGGATAAGATGTAAGGTTGAAAAATTGTGTACATTGATTGTGTCATAGTGTTTGTTGCAAATCAGGAGATGAGTTCTATTCAAATTATGTACTTATTCTGCAAGCCATTGCTTGAAATAGCACTTAATCGCATGAAATATTAAATTCACTTTTGACTTTATTATTTACCATCCAAACCGACTATTTGAAAATAAAGCTGATATATCGATTTTGTAATCGATACCTCCATCGATTCAACAGAACGAGTTCAGTCGGATTCAGTTAGCATGTTGTTTTTGTTATTATGCATCTAATTGATTTGATGCTCGACTGAAAACAAAAATCGATACGTTCATCGATGCGAACTGAACAAGTCCAGTTGCATTCACTTTGAAAATTGTTCTAATTATTATGCATGTTAATTTGATTATTATGCATATTCTTTTTGTTATTTTGCATGTAATTAACATGCACAATAATATGAGTAACATGTTTAATAACACATTTATCTAATATAATTAGCATCAATAATAACAATTTGAATATAAATACTATCAAATGCATAACAATACAAATAACATGTATAATAATATAATTAACATGCACAATTCAAATTAATTTAGTTATTATGCACATTATTTGAATTGTTATGCATGTATTAGATGCACAATAACAAAAATAACATGCATAATAACTAAAACAACATACATTATAAGCAAAAAAATTTTTTGTCGGAACTCAACTGGACGAGTCCAGTGCGTATCGACGACGGGATAAATGTGCGGATCGGCGGAACATTTTTCAAAAGGAGTCTTTTCAAAAAAATAAAAAATAAAAGTGTTCAAAAGTCCCTTCTATATTAAGTTTCTTTTAACAAAATATAGAAGTGTAAATAAAAACATAAATTTGCAAAAATCTTTAAATTCTCCTCTGATGCATATTTTCTTGAAAATAAATCAAATAAATGCCTTGCATATTCTCATCATTAAAATAAAAGTATATTTTTCTAAAAAAAAGTAAATAATTTTTTTTCTCATGCATAAAATGATAAGAGGATTTTGAAGTCCTCTCTTCCAAAAGTGTCACATAAGTCTTATAAATAAGAATAAAATAAGACAAACTTGGGTACTTCAAAAGATAGGTACACTAGGTGCTCTAGCTCATTTGAGACATTCAATTCGTCGAGATTGGTGAAAAGCGATTCCTTAAAAACACAATAAAAGTTAAAATGAAGCATTTTTCACTAATCTTGATGAATTGAACGGTCCAAATGAGCTAGAGTACCCAGTGTATCTATCTTTTAGAGTATCCAAATTTTTTCCATAAAATAATTAAATTCAAAATTCCCATATATACAACATAAGACATATTCTTTTGTAAAAACATTAAAAGTGTAAATAAAAGTGAAAAAAGTCCATAAATCAAGTACAAATTAAAAAATCTCCTTTTTATGTGCATTCTTTGAAAATAAAATAAAATAAAGCCTTGCATATATTTCATTATGCATAAAAATGTGAAATCACATGATTTTCAAATACAAGTCCAAAAATCAACTAAAATCATAAATTATAAAAATATGATATTTTATTAAACTTCTCTCTTTCTTCATGAAACAAAACACATTTTCATGAAACTGAATGATAAATGTGAAATGAAACTCACTTCATGAAGTAAAACACATCCTTGTGAAAGTCAAATGTGAAATAAAAAAGAAAGAAAAGTACATATTCAAATAAACACAATTAAATTAACAATAAAACAAACATCGGAGCAGAAAAACACAAAACTCTAGTTAATAATATTTTCAAAAGGGCTATCAATAAAATGATTAAGGACTGACGCTTTCAAATCAAATAAAATTATTTTTTTTTAAAAGATCATCTTGTGTCATTCAGTATATTCTCTCATCACTTGAGAATAATGAGTATTGAGGACTAATGCCTCATGTAAATAATGGTAGGGGCTTGCGCCTGACCAGGACTTAGAAATTCAGGGCCTCACTAGTCAAAATAAATAAAACTCCGAATGATTGTGTGCACTCAAGTCACAAAGAGAAAAGACGCTCGTTTGGAGTGACATGTCCTTCTTTTTTCCAAAAATACATCCTCAACCCCCAATGGAAAAGTTGAGTGGGGAGCGTGGGAAAGGGCGCTGACACTAGTAAAAAAAAAAATGAAAATTTGGATCCATATCTATATTTTAGTATAGATAATGTCTTCAACGGTTCGAATTGGTCGTTTACACATTTAAATTCATGATATACGATCACAAGCACGATAGAGCTTGTGCTTGCATAAACACCACAATTGCACTAAAAAATATAAAGAGTGAGACCATCTGTCTTACGTCAAGCATGTCGACCCTGTGCTTGCGACCCATATGTCGAATTTCAAAGTGAAATGATCGATCCAAACTATTGAAAACGTTGTTCATACTAAAAAATCTACTTAGGAACAAAAAATTTCAGTTTTTTATTTTTTCTATTTTATTGGGTGAGTTAAAATTTCATTAATGGAGAGTTTTGTAAACTATTAGATCAATAAAATTTTCATCTATTTGCTAAAATAGTAAAAAAATATAAATAATAAAAGTTTTGGTTCATAAGTAGATTTTAGTATGGCAATACCTTTAACGATTCAACCGTTTATATTTTAAAATTCGAGATATACGATCGCAAACACGATGGAGTTTGTGCTTATTTAAGCATCATAGTCTCACTAGTAAAAATTTAAGGACTCCTTGCCATTTCAACTGTTTAAAATCTGTAATTTTCTAACTTCGGCTAAACCCATCCCAATTTTCTTATTATTTTGTGGCGTTTCTAAGATGTTGTTGTGAGCCCAATTTTCTTGTTAAATAACTCAACAACAACAACAACAAAGTCTTTATTCTCAAATAAATTGGAATATGTTAGATATGAAATTCAATATGAAATGAAAAATCATTATAAATAATAATAATAATATAATAAATAGTAAAATAGTAGTAAAAATAGAAGTATAGTAATGATGATAATAATGTAATAATAATAATACACTATTCTACAAATCATAAGTTTAGACTAACGCTCTACGTCGTTAATCTTGGACTAAAGTCGTATAACTATATCACTACTTCTAAATTTTAGTCTGTCATGATTCTGGCACGTGGATTGTTGATTTCCATGCACTTCTATCTGATGCAAACTCTTTGGAGACATTCAATACCTTTAAGTCACTTTTTACAGCTTCATTCCATGTTAATTTCGATCGACCCCTACTTCTTCTCGTATTTTCAACGCGACTTAAAACTCCACTACATACCGATGCATCAGAAAGTCTCCGCTAGATATGCCCATTCCACCTCAAATGATGTTGAACAAGTTTCTCTTTAATCGATGCCACCCCGACCTTGTTACGTAT
>CAXKVX010003335.1:0-21539 GCA_964058865.1 Eleocharis quinqueflora
TGAAGTGCGCTCTCGTTTACGTCGTTCGAAGGGTAATAATTGCATCTTGATATTTACATTTTGTTAAAAAAAACCTTTTGATGATCAAATTATCCATTCATAAGAGAACTAGAAAGTATAAATAATTGCACTTCTACTTATTTGACAATAATATTGCTTTTAACTTGAATTTTCTTACATGAATTAAAAGAAGTAGTGAACAACTTTGCATACTTAAATATGACCAAATTGCATGTATAACACTCTTTATAATCACATGTATAATATAAGTGACATTTATACTTCCGACACGGTATGAGATTAAAAAGAGTAATGCTAGTGTTCTCATAAGCTCACTAACAAGGTTTTGAAATTAATTGAAAAATATATATATTTTTGGAAGGTCATTAAATTTTATATCAAATTCATTTTTTATCACTGGACTTTAAATTATTTGTTTTTAGTCAATTTTTTTTGAAATTTGATATGTCAATGCATTATCCGTGATGTAGATTGATTTCAACTATTTAAATTTATTGTCTGAATACGATTTTATATTTTTGTAATTAAGCTCACCGACCTCTTTGTTGAGCTTAAGAGTACGCTAGTCTTACTAGATTAAAATATTTTCTGCACCATCCGAAGATTATTATATTATTATTATTATCAATATAATAATTATTATTATTACTATTATTATTATTATTATTATTATTATTATAAAATTGCAATAAACTAATTCATGTAATATTGGATTCAAATGCGCACTTTAGACATCTGGCCTAATAGATATTATCTATTGTTGGGCTTGTTGGGCTTGTTGGCCTAACATCTCATTCGGGTGTGAGCCCAATAATTACAATGCGTAGTTAAGAGGCCCGAGAAGTTTAGAGCATCTACAATGGTAATTGTTTTACAATTGCTTAGTCTTATGTGGCAATTGTTATTTCAATTGTTGGATTGCAAATGAATTGCTAATGAAGCAAATTTGCTTATTAAGAAATTGTTGCTTAAGTGACACATTTGCAAAATGATTGGACAATATTCTTTCATTCTCTTTAATTTACAATTGTTAACGGATTGCTGGGATGAAGCGTTTTGTGTTTTATGAATCTTCTTAATTGCTAAAAGTGATGACATGCATGTTTAGCAATTAAAATTAATTGCTCCAATGGAGATGCTCTTAGAAGGTAAATGGAAACCAATCAATTCGCTTCGACTTGCAGCGACTCACTACACGCAATCCTATACGATGAGCCGCCGAAAATATCAAATGCAACTTCGGAGCCAAGAAACCAATGAAAAAATATTCGCAAAATTTCGAATACAAATAGATGATAGACAAATCGTATTCTTATTCGTTAAAATTTTTCAGATACGAATACAAATATCTTCGAATACAGATACGAATTGAATAATTTTTGTTATTTTTTGAGATACGAATAAAATCGAATATTATCCGATCCCTTTACACCTTTAGACAATTATATTCTAGTACAATTTTTCAAAATTAAGTTCAAGTAAATGTCTGAGTTTGCCTCAATACAAATTTGACTCTGTGTGTATTGTAATCATACAGACATCGAATAAATAAAAAAGAAAATGAAGGTAAGAAAAAGAGCAATGAACCCACAAGAGTAATCTAGCAAATATTTCTATGAGAGAGTATTTCTAACGGAATATTGGAAAGAAGGTCAGAAGGGTATTTTATAAATTTGTCCGTCTCGATCACACCTTCCCTCAAAATCCCAAATAGTCGCACTCTCCATGTGCTTAGAGGTGGCAAGTCGGGTCGGTCGGGCGGGTTCGGGTCGGGCCGGGTCGGGTCGGGTTAGTTTGACCGTTTATAAAAGTCGGGTTGGAATCGGGTCGGGTGAGGTCGGGTCGGGTTTCGGGTCGGGTTGCATCGACAATTTTCGGGTCATGGGTCGGGTCGGGCGAGGTCAGGTCGGGTTTCGGGTCGGGTTGTGTCGATCTTTTTCGGGTGATGGGTCGGGTCGGGCGAGACCGGGTCGGGTTTCAGGTCGGGGTTTATCGACAACTTTCGGGTCTTGGGTCGGGTCGGGTGAGACCGGGTCGGGTTCGGGTCGGGTTGCACCGAGAACTTTCAAGTATTATTTTGAGTTTTAAGTTCAATCGGACAAGATCGAATCGCGTTATTGAATTGTACAAGTAAATTTTGACTTTCTCTCATATTAATTTGTTAGTAAAATTAGATTATGATGTAGGCAAGATAGGATTAGATCAATTTACAAGTTGTATCAGGTCAAGTCGGGTCGGGTCGGGTCGGGTTCGGGTCATCATGTGTCGCTCCATCTCGGGTTACGGGTCATCTCGGGTCGGGTCGGGTCGGGCTTGGGTCCTCATGTGTCGTGCCATCTCGGGTTACGGGTCGTCTCGGGTCGGGTCGGGTCGGGCTTGGGTCCTCATGTGTCGTGCCATCTCGGGTTACGGGTCGTCTCGGGTCGGGTCGGGTCGGGCTCAGGTCGCTCATGTGTCGCTTCGTCTCGGGTTACGGATCATGCCGGGTCGGGTCGGGTCGGGTTCGGGTAGTTTGACTTTATCAAAATATCGGATCGGATCGGGTTCAAGTCGGGTCGGGTCGGGCGGGTTTGTCGGGTCGGGTTCTGCCACCTCTACATGTGCTCTGCTCCTTTCGCCCCAATTTTAAAACCCTCTCCCTCTCCACAGTCAACATCTCACTTCCCTGATTCTGAGATTCTCCTCCCCTTCCCTTCCCTTCCCTTTTCTTTCCTTCGAGATCTCTCAACTTTCTCTTCTTTTCTCTTCTCGCATCTCTACCTCTCTTTCTTGTTCTATCCATTCCGGAACAATGCACCTGTCGAAAACCCTCCTTCCTCTTCTCCTCTCTCTCCTCCTCCTCTCGCAAACCCTCGCCAAACCCATCCCCTCTCTCGCCGACGACGAACTCGAGTGGACTGAAGAAGACGACGAAGAATTCGAGTCCCTTCTCGCCATTGACGAGTCTGACCAAAGTGGCGGTGCCTCCACTTCCGAGCCCCGGCTCTTGCGAAGAGCTCAGAAAATCGTGACCGATCTAAACAATGACAATGCGAAGAGAGTGATAGATGAGAACGAGTTGGTGGTTCTCCTAGGGTACGCACCTTGGGACAAGAAGAGCGCTGCTCTGATGCCGAGGTTTGCTCAGGCGACCACCGAGCTGAGAGAGATGGGGAGTAATGTCGTAATGGCCAAGGTGGATGCTGAGAGGTACCCGAAGGTTGCTTCTCTGTATGAGATCAAGGGATTCCCCACTTTGTTGCTCTTTGTTAATGGCACCTCCCACAGATATACTGGAGGAATCACTGGGTAAGAGAAGAACTCAGTACTTTCTAGTTTATCTGTAAGTTAATTACAAAATTCTGTATGAAATATACAATGTGGGGCCAAACCGGAGGTATCAGTAGGAAATTTCGGAAAAATATCCTGTGTGCATTATAGAAGAATAGAAACTTTCCGCCAAATTTATATTGGAATGCATTAACGTACGTCAGCTGTTAATGTCATGTGCAAATTATGCAAGGTAAAATGATTTGTTTTGGAACTTTGCTGCGTAATGCATACTATTGGAAGAATTATAGTAATTTGTGTCTGGTATCCCTTTATCTTTGTCATCCCAGCAACTTATTCCAATGGTTATCAGGCTTTCTGATTATGTTGCGTGATTATGTTGTTGTGTCTTTCTGATTGGCAGGGAAGAAATAGTAATTTGGATAAGAAAGAAGACAGGCGTGCCGGTTATCAGGCTTTCTTCAGAGGATTCAGCTAAACAATTCTTGAAGAAGCACAAGAAGTATGTTATTGGCCTTTTTGAGAATTATAAGGTACATTTTGTTAATTCCCTATGTAAATTGCTTTAATGTGACTGCTTTATAAGCATCAAATTTGAGTTGTAATTGTAGCTTGGGTGGACATTGCACCTTTTTCGATGGTTCATATTAAAACAAATACTTCAACAATTCTGTACCAAGCTAGTAGATGCTGGATACTGCAGTCAGAACCTGTTATATACCCCCACTGTACCTGGCTATCCATTTATGCAATCTTGATTTACTTCCAAAGCAAAAATTATCTATGCTCGCACGAAATATGGACTGAAAAATCTATACCACTACAAACTGGGAAGCATCTCATGTTCTTAGATTTGAGAGAATATATGACCCATATTTGTGTGTGTTTTTAAATGCCAAATTGGCCTTGTTGTCTTCCTTATTGCATAGAGGTTGGCACTAGCAGGGAATAAGTAAGGGTATTTAACATGTTTAAATATGGGAAGGAACAACTACAAATGATATCTTTGTGTTTTGGAATGTTATTGTACTATTGTGATATGTGATAACTCTACTCCTATATTTTTTCAGACATGCTGACATCACATTATTGTTTGGTTAGATGATTGGTTTGTTATGTCCAATGTTTGTTTGTTTTCCTTTTTGGTTTCAGGGTCTTCAATCAGAAGCTTTCGCAAAAGCGGCGTCATCTAATAATGAAACACAATTTGTGGCTACAGATAATTTTGAAATTGCTAAATTGCTCTATCCTCAAATTTCTTCTAAAAAGAATTTTGTAGGCCTTGTTAAAACTGAAAATGACAAATTTGAGAAATTTGGTAAGTATATCATATTTCACCAATCAGATGTGACCATTTAACATTGTGTGAAGATGCATACACTAATTGCTTCTGTTTATTGCACAATACAGAGGGAAATTTTGATGAAGAAGCAATTTTAGATTTTGTTGAGAAGAACAAGTTTGCATTGGTGAGTGTGTTAACAGAAGAAAATTCTGGATGGATCTATTCAAGCCCTATTAAGATGCAGGTAATGTGTTTTCATATCCTTTAGTTTATATCTTTGGTTGGGTTTTTGATTAATGTTGGTTGTGGTTATTTACAAACAATACATTTTTCTTGTGCAAAAACAAGAATTTTCAGGATTCGGAAGTTGCAGTAGATCTGCAACATCCTTGATGGTATTTGTCGCTATGGTGATGATTTTGGATCCATGATATATTGTGTATCCATTTAAATAGTGATCATTTTATTGCTAGCTTTTATTTGCTAAGACTTAAATGAACTAAAATCAATGGAAGCTCTATCACAAGGGCCCTTCATCATTTAGAACTTACATGAACTTGTATGAATGATTATTTCAGTTAGTACAAAAAGTCCGGGGAGATTTGTATATTTGTTTTGCCTGCTGATTATAGTTGGCTATTATTTGCTAACAATCCAATGTTGGGTCTATTACAAACACTAGTAATATTCGCCTTTATTGTGAAATTTGAGATTTAAGATTTTTAAGTTATCAATTTTTGAAAAGGAGGGATGGTGGAGGCATTTGAACTCATCTTTGTTTCATTTCTGTATTAGTGACTAATACATTTTTACCTGGAAACAGGTCTATGTATTTGAGGAACAAGATGATTTTGAAGTTGACAAGCCATTAGTTGAAGCAGTTGCACGTAAATTCAAAACAAAGGTATCAACATGTCTTTAAACCTTATTCTTTTCCGAGCAATGAGATAGGAAGGTGCATGTGTTTTCCGGGTGATAAAAAATAGAAGGAAGCACCAATTAGCAGATATCATATTATATGATTTTGGATGTCAATTATGTTTTCCATGATGCTACAAATAGACATCTTCACTTTCATTCGCCGATTAATCTAAGAATAATTTATTACCAGAATTTCAATTGATTATTTTCTTCATTATGGATGATTTAACTTTTTCTTAAAAAAACATAGATAATGTTTGTCTATGTGGACTCCACTGAAGAAGAACTTGCAAAGCCTTTCTTTACTTTGTATGGGACAGAACCAGATGATACCCTTGTGAGTTTTTTTCTGAACTTTTTGTTCATCTACCAAATACTGTTCATGCTCTTTGTTTCATTATTGTGACTTCTACACTTGATCCACCGAGATTAAGTTCCCTGTGAGAGCTTAATCAAACCCCTCTGTAGGCATGATTCCATGATGTTCTTATGTGCCTTTTGATTTATTATATAGTGAAACTGCTGTTCTTTGGCTTAATGGAGCTCACTTGTACCATACGTTTCTACTAATGTCTTTCTTAGCCCTGATAAAAGGACAATTCTACTTTTACAGGTCACGGCTTTCGATAACAGAAATGGTTCAAAGTTTTTGATGGAGAAAAAGCTTTCAAAGGCCAACTTAGAAGTAACCTTTCAGCAAACACTGAATATTCTTCACTTACTGTTTATTTTGTTATCAATTCAATCATAACTTTTTTGTATGTGTTTGCTAGGAATTCTGTTTTGCGCTTGAACAAGGTATTCTATCACCATATTTAAAATCAGAACCGATACCAAAGAAGGTAAGTCATTAACTATTCTTTGCATTGAGGTTCCTATTCTTTTTGAATATTTGTCAAGAGCAAGACTATTGTACTTTGCAAAGCACATGCTTTGTGATTTGGGCCATTGGATTTTAGATCATTTGTATTAAAAATAATTTTGACAAGAAATCCAATGGCCCAAAATCACAAAGCATGTGCTTTGCAAAGTACAATAGCCTTGCTCATTTGTCAATATAACTTAGTTGCATTGTATTTTTTAAATGCAGAAAGGGTTAATTGAGAAGGTTGTAAGCAAGAATTTTGAAGCTGTAGTCTTGGAGAGCCCCGAGAATGTTTTTCTTGAGGTTTGCTCATATATAGTTCCATAAATGTTTACAAAACTACTGCATATCCGGAATCATATGCCTTGCAAAAGATAGATATGTTTGTCCTTTTATTCCACATTAGGATGTCTATTTCTGAATCATCCTTCCATTCGTCATTTATTGAAAAAAATGGGGATTTTCTAGCTTGGTCATGTTCAAGGCCAAAAGCTACAGAGGAGCTTTCAATGAATTCTTAGTTTGTGAGAGGAGAAAACTTGGCTGTTAAATTGATATAAATAACTGGTGATATTGAAACCATTTCATTTAATGATTTTTTTCTCACAATGGAAGTGATTTGTGAAAATGTCATATTGTTTCGGGGTTGAAGCAACAAAATAGCATTTTGTATGTCCTCAAATATTAGTAATATCACTTAAAAATGCTAGTGAACCATCATAACTGCAGCTTTCTTGTTTGGGTCTTCTTCTAAAGAAGTTATATTTAGTGATTTTGTATGGATCTGTGTGGAACATGTTTTTATAAAAAAATGTTTTACACAATTGTTTGTGGATCAGTTTTAAGAAAACTAACCAAGCATGTTGTGTTCTAAATAATGACAGGTGTATGCACCTCAATGTGCGGAGTGTGAAGCTATAACAAAAGTGGTAGAGAAGGCAGCTAAACACTTTGAGGGTACTTCAAAACTTAAATTCGCAAGATATGATGCTTCTTCAAATGAGCATCCAAAGCTTCAGGTCAGTTTTATGTGGAAAACATCAACCATTAGTTCCCTAAGGGCCCGTTCATTTGTAACCTGCAGAGGTGGGAAAAAAATTCACTCAGATTGAATATTTTTTCGCGTCCGCACAGTAAATTTTATTTCAAATCCTATTCCCAATCACATTCCGAACTGCACTCCGAACAAGCCCTAAAAGAAATTTACATTGTTTCCTTATACTCCAGAACAAGTGTGAGTCGTAGATATCTCTGGAGGAATGCTATAATTGATTTATTCAGTTGCATATGGGCCTGTGGATATTTGTAGTCAGTAGTACTTATGTGGGACCCTAGGGGCTGTTTTATGTTACTTTAAATGCACTGACAGTGTTGTAAATGATTCTTTTGTTGCAGGCTCCTAACTACCCAGTTCTTTTCTTTTATCCTGTGGGAGACAAATCAAATCCGGTATGTAATCTCGTAAAATTTTGTTAAATTTAGATTTCAAGTTTCTTGATCTTTGTTTTTCCGAACATTGATTGCATCTATTGTACAGATCAAGTTTAGTAAAAAGTCAAGCTCACAAGATGTGATCAACTTCATTAATGAGAAACTTAGGAAAGATGAAGAGACCGTCGCTGAGAAAAAAGATGAGTTGTGATTGATGAGATAAATCTCGTCACTTGTTCTTAGCTGTTAAATACGAGCATTCTAATTAAAAGCAATTTTTTTTTCACTTCAGTTTGTAGAAGAAAACATGTAAAATGCCATCTTATTTTAGCTGCAAAATTTTAGAAAATAAAGGTTCTAATTTCAGACTACTTCCTAACCAACATTGTAATCAAAAGAAAGCATTGCATCCATTCTTGGCAATTGTTTGACAATTCGATTTGTTGACATAAATTCAAGGCGCACCTGTGTTGTAAATTGTGTCGTGACATATTTAAGTTACCTTGCAATGAATTTAAACAGCAAGTCAAATGGTAATGCCAGTAAGCAAACTATTATCCACAGCATGATAATCAGCATTTATGCAAACTTACTGTTTTTAGCCAAAATGCACACCACTAATAAGGTTGAATCCTTTAATAGTCGAATATGGTTATTGTCTGCATAATGCAACATTTCTTCAATCTTTAATAACTGACATTCGGTTAAGCTTCAAAACGTCAGTAATGTTATATGAATCCGGTACGTGCCATTTAGAAATTATGACTGTAATAGTTCAAAACAAATGATATGTCCATGATCTAATCTATTGCGCCTAAGAAGTGCGATAAGTATCTTATATATCCTACGTATCAATTTTATTCAAAGATCATAATAAAAAAAATTCGTCACTCAACGACTCCAAGAAGTTGAAAAGTGGGCTGTTTTCCGTATCACTGCAATTGTGGGCTGTTTTATAATAGCCCAATATTTGAACATATATGCAAGGTGAAATGGAGTGGGAATGGGATCCAATTAGGTGACACCCGACCCGTAATAAAAAATTGGAGGCAAGGAAAAATAAGGCAAAGGTTGAGTGAAAATTTCAGAGTTGCTCCTACGAAGGAAAAAAACAAGAGGTTAAATCTTCGTCTGGAACCTTAGTTCGCGATTAGAAACCCTAATTGTCGATCCTTCCCAATACGAGAGTGTGGTAATTTCTCTCCGTCTCCCCCCTCTCTTCAGTAAGTATTTCGATCGTTTCCTATACTCGCCTTAATTTTTACATTGCTGGTATTGTTTTCAGTATTGTTTCTATCTTACCTAGCCCTAGTTGCGATTGTTACAACTTCGTCCAAAGAAACTAGTGAAAATAAAGAAAATTAGTTGTTCTTGTTTTGAGCGTATGCTTCACATTTCAGTACATTACTTTCATATTTCAATTCGGCATTTGTTGCTAACCTCCATGTGGGTCACCTTTAAATTATAGGAATTATCAGAAAGTGAAGTATGGCAGGCCGAGGAGATGGAGCAAATAGATCAGCAAGGCCAGGCCCTCCAATTTATGGGAGAGGCCCACCTCCAGCCTCAAATCGTCCTCGTTTCGAACCTGTTGATCGTGAGAAGGTCTTTACTTACTCTTTATATGATTATATGCATGCTACTGGTATAGGCAGATAGTTTATCCAGTTGGTGCCAGTTCTTTGAAGCCTAAGTAGAAGAAAACTGTAGTTCCGATTGGGTACTTTACTGTATACTGTATGTGCATTCATAGTTGTTGAATCGTAAAATGTATCGTGTATCGGTGGATTTTGTATCGTATCGTGTATCGTGTATCTTCTCGTGTCGTTAAGATACGCTAAGCTATTTTCAAAATAACAAAAGATTATAGTAATTAGTATCTAGCAAAAAAAATCTAAATAACTAAAGAAACCATCGTAATTTTTTTTTTTTTGAAATAAGCAGGGAGCGCCTGCCACTTCCATTTTCATAGAAAAAAGAAGTACAAAAGAACCGACATATCACAAATTATCTTCCCACACACACTATTTAAAACCCTACTCTATTCTATGATCTATAGAGTGTAAATCACAATCCCCATCACAAATTTTTAATCTCCCCTAACAACACAACACACTAACTAAATCTAAACACTTACCCCCTGGTTCCTAAACAAACACTACAGAAACCCATCTATCTGATAGATCTTCCTCCTAATCGCCAACAAAGAGCTTTGTGCCACTAGCAACTGCAGTCTCCGTCGTTTAACTAGTCTTTTTCACCTGACTTCTGAGTATGATTTGTCCCAGGAGCGCTTAGCTGTATCTATGCCTCGCAATCCCCAAATCAACGCATGGTCGGTGTTGAGCCCAGCCTCACCTACTTCCACTAGCTAGTTGCTAGCCACATCCACCCTTTTCCCAGCAAAAGCAGGAAGGTCATAGCTGTTAGCCCTGAATCCAACTGGTACCAGCACCCCTCAGCTGGTACCAGCCTGTTCCAGCTGATTTCCTGTTTTAAACACAACCTATACCATCTGAACTGAAACCAGCTGGTAGCATCTACCACTGCCCCTGCTGATATCCCCTGCAGTTGATCAGCCATTACCCCAATCTGACCAGTACTGAGACAATACTGACCTATACTAGTTGATATCTGTGATCTGTCATCCCCAATCGGGCCAGTACTAAATCAATGTTGTTATGTACCAGTTTGGAGTATCTGATTCGTCTCGATCTCGATCACCATCAGTACTATGCCCTCTGGTGCATTAGGTCAAGGAATCTAATCAGTATCTTGATCAGTAGAGCTTCACAAATCAGTCTCTTGATCTGCTTCATCTCCCCGCAAACCTGATCTGTTCAGCCCCCTAATCTACCTCCTGATCGGTATCGTTGCCTCTGCACCAATCATGCGCACCCCTGATCTGTAGCATGGACTTTGTCCGATCTACATCCCGCCTCGTCAGCCCGACCTGTCAACCCGTCATCATCAACGCTTGATCTCGATCTGACTTCACCTCGACTTGCTCTTGATCTCCATCCTCGTCTCAGCTTTGATCTGAGAGATCTATCTTCTTCGACACCAGCCTATATCGTGAGCAAGGTCGAACTCCTCAGCAAAGCCTGTGACTCAGATTCAATCCGATGACAATCTGAGACTTGGACAAATCGATCCCAAGCGCTTCGACCCCAGGTATCAGACGAGATCTGATTTGGCTCACCCCGTGCATTCTATCAATCGTTGAGGGAGCCCATCACCATCGCCACCAGACGAGTGGAGCTCGATCTGCCACCCTATCGCTTCAACTCGCCCCCCTCGATCTGATCGATCCATCGAATCTCAAAGACTATCAGCACTTCCCGATTTCAATCAGAACCCCGGAACCAGGAGGGAAACACAGAAAGGAAACCAAGAAAGGGAGAGAAGAAGAAGGAGAAGGAGGGGGAGGGAGAAGAGAGGAGGGCGGTGGGGGGAGGTCGGAGGTGACCTCCCCCACCGACGAAATCGCCTTTTCTTCGCTCTCTTTCGCTCTTTTCTTTCGCGATTGAGTAAATCAGGGGTTCTCCGGAACCATCGTAATTTTGAATATATTGATCAAGTGTTACTTGACATCGATGTAAATTTCTTGCATATTAAGATATTTATTTTGGGAAATGGTGACTCACCCTTGAATTTCACTTCTCGTATCGAACCGTAAGATACATATCTCTCACCCTTTGACTCGATCGAACCGTAAGATACGTTCTATGTGTGCATTAATAAATAGTAGGTACTGTGCCACTGTGGAGACCTTTGAATATTTTTAGATGTGGTTTGCCTCTTTTCTTGTAGGAATCTCAATTCATAGTAGCTCCTAATTCAAATATCACTTCGTTTTATTTGTTTGATGTTATCTGACCAGATTGTTTTTATTTTACAGACGTGCCCTTTGTTGCTTCGAGTTTTCACGAAGGTACACCCCTTTTCTCATTTTTTTTTTCTTTTAGTTTAGTAAGTTATGTAACAGTTTATAAATTCAGAGTCACTTGGCTATTCCAGTAGAATCTGAGGTGCGGAGGTGGAAACAGGCAGTTAGTGTCCTGTGATTTGGGTTGGGGAATGTCATGTTCTTGGGTAATCCAGTTGAGCCATATATGGGTCGCCCTCTTTTATGCTTTAGCTGAATTTTCATGTCTTGCCAGTTTGATTCATACCTTTTTTTAGTTTAAGTTAGCTACATTATGTGCTTGGGTTGTGCTACAATCCTGATACAATTAGTTGGAAGATTCTGAGTTTTATGGCAGATTCTGTCATTCTGGTAGTTCTGTTTTTGTTTTCATCTTTGAGTTTCAGGCCAACCCAGACATGTGCAAGTTTGATTTATTATTGCTCAGATTCACATCAGACCTAATTTTTGGTCTGGCTGATTTGTTCTAATTTTCAATTATAATTCTAGAACAAAGCAATTTAAATTTTGTTTTTAGCTTAGTCCTGAGCAATTTTGTAAATCAGACTGGAGGCCACCATCTGAATGAAGATTTCAAGGTGAGAGGAAAAGAGCCGAAAGATGAGGTTCAAATTTACACTTGGAAGGATGCCACTCTGAGAGAACTGACTGACCTGGTAATATACATCTGCACTAAAAATTTATTTGTCCTTTATGTGCTATATCTCTGCCAATGTTATATGTTCTAGTGAAATTAAATATATAGGCTTCTCATTTTTTTTCTGTCTCTAGTAATTGAGGTCTCATCTTTTAGCTTTTTACTTATTTTGAGGCCAGAATTGTACAAGTTCTTATTAGCCATGACTTTTTTCCTTGGGTTCTCAAACAAATCTGTTAACTATGTTTCTTAGGTTCTCAAACAAAGTTGTTAACTATGTATGTTTGTTGTAATTTGGGAGTGAAATGATATAGGTATCATCAGCTTTTTGTCTACACTCTGTAAGTGGACCATAGCGATCATTAATTTCTTAGTGCTTAAAATATCTCTGCATCAACTATTTCTTAACCCGACTTTACATATTTGTAAGCTTTATTTTACTAAACATCTGAGGAAGTTCTGTTCATGGACATGGTTATTTTTTATCTTCTGTTCTTGTATGTGATTCTAATAAACAGCAGAGGAAGTTGTCTTCATATATGTGATTCTTTAAGAGTAAAACTGTAGAAATTTAAATTCTTATTTTTAATTGTAGGTAAAAGAGGTGGCTCCTGCAGCTAGGAAAAGAGATGCAAAACTTTCATTTGCTTTTGTTTATCCTGATAAGAATGGCCGTTTTATAGTTAGACAGGTATGTTGTTATAATTTAGGGTTTGTTTTCTGGTATTCAATGTGACAAGTGACAACTGTTACATGATCTTGATGTTTTCAATTTAAAGCATGAACAAACATAGATATTTTTTCTTTTTCTTCTGGGATTATGCATAATAATTGTAATTGAGGTCTGAAAACAGCACATGAGAGGAGAAGGAAACCAACTTTTGTTAGCATACCAATAAGGTTAATACCTGGTGTTGTTATCTTATACTCTTCCAAAATAATTTGAAGTAGAAGAAATAGGCGAAATTCAGCTGGTCCTAAGCTTTTTTGTTTGCTTTTTACAGATTTTTTTTATCTAACTATTTATTCTTGTTTTTATAAGGTGGGGAGGACATTTTCCTATGCAACTGGGAGACTAGATGATGGGAAAACACTTGCTGAACTTGACTTTCAGGTAAATTCAAGGGTTTAAATTTGCAGATCAACCCTAGATTAACTGAGCTAAACCCTTGCTTTGTTAATTCAGTTTAATTCAAATCTATTCTTGAGGCATCAATTTTGAAATTCAGCCTGAATTAAGGCGAACCTTTTGTCCATTATAGTTGTGGAACTGACGCAAGCAAGGAGAAAAAATACGACAAAATAATGCAGAATACATTTGTTCTAATTGGTTGGCATACACCTCACCAACTGTAAATACTTGTTTATTGTTTAACCAGACCTGACCAAAATTTAAACTCTACAAATATAGTCCTTAGGTGTTTGTTACTTTGTTATAAGTTTTTTGGAACTATGATTTTTGGAACTTTTGTGGTCTCTGTGGTTATAAGTGTACAAATATTTTCTGAAATAGATCGGGGATTACTTGGATGTTGCTATCCTATGAAGGGCATCATGGATTCTAGACGATTGATAGTTGAAGATGGCACCTGAGATGACTTGGTTTGTAATATGGCAAGGTGTAGTTGACATTTTTAATCATGTATGACTTTAAGATTGTAGAATTGTAATCTTCAACAGTTTGATGGTTGGAGGTTCTCTTGGCTTCATGACCTTGTGCTTTCGGAAATGAATGCATGCCTATTTCTGACAAAAAAAAAGATGGAAAGAAAATTAAATACCCATTTGGGTGCATGAGTATGTGATGACGCTTGTGGAATGTATTAAAAAAGTACTGGTAAAATTTTCTTTTTAGATGTGAGAACTAGGCAAACAAGGTGTTCGAAGACTTCTATTCAGGCGAGATTGTTGTAATTGTTCTTTTTTTTTTTGAGAAAAATGTAGATTGGTTACTTGCGTGTGATACTTGGCATTGAACTGGCAAAAATATGCAATGTTTGATGTGTTAAATCAATGATAAATGCAAAGACTTGGTTTTTGCTCCTCTGATAACAAATACTGGCAGTGCATCTTATCTAACTCTCTGCCAATCTGATTAACTGATATGCATGTGGCCTCATCTTAACAGAAGATCCCATAATCCATACCAGAAAACTAAACTACCATGTTAATCAAATCAGACGACCTGATCGACTGATAGAATGTGATATGGGATGAGTTGGTTTATTTGTTCATATCTGCGGGATTTTCTGCGGCTCATAGGACATTATCTCTATGAGTTGCGTGTAAGTTACTTGACCCAATCACGGACAATATATTTATTTAAAAATTCAGAATAAAGGAGTGATAACTGGGAGGTTTTTTTTGCATAACCGTGAAAAAGAAGTAAGAATTACGTTCATAAACCTGATTTCAATTGTTTGACAACGATGATCATATTTTACATGCGTTCATATTCAGAGTAAATGCATGCGTTCACGATACAAAATCAAACGAATGAAATGGTTAATTATGATGCACAATTTCAAACCAGTGTTCACGTCTGAACGCTGCGTCTGAACGTTGAGTACGTCTGGACGCACGTGCAGACGCTGCGTTAAAACGTTTATGCTGGCTCACAAATTACTTGATAAACTTTTGCTTTGTCAATTCAAGTAGTCTCGATTTCTGAACGCATGCGCTCAACCAACACATAAACGTGAACCCAAACAAAATAGGATCATTGCCGACAAATTTTTAAAACAGATTTATAAATATAATTCTTACTTTTTTTTTCAGAATTATGCAAAAAAAAAAAAAAAAATTCGATAACTGGTTACTGGTACAGCTGCGTCAGGATTGAGATTTCTCTTCTAACCTAAAAACTCTATGATTAATGTGGTATCCATCAATGTCTGTCCTGATCAATGACAGACCCGACCCTGTTTTGATATGTACAAAATCTTGACTTACTTTCTGTAAAAGGTACACAATCCGAGTACGTTAACTTGACAGGCACAGCAAGAGATTCCTTTTCTTTTGTTCGTGTGCGAGGCTTCACTACTAAAGTTTTAGTTTTCAAACCGGTCTAATATTATCTTTAAAATCGGATTTAGTTCCGGTGTTATTGGAGGAGTTGTTAAAGGATTCATGTGATTTGATTTTAAAAATTGGATCTTTAAAATCGAATGGCAAAAAAATTCCGCTTTTAAAGAGTTTTTTAAATCGGACGGTAAACTAAAGCCGTTGTTAAAGATAATCTATTACATTAAACTGCAAACAAATGCTGGCTTTAAATGCACTATATTAACCGAACTACATATAAAGATCGATTTTAAAGATCTTATATAGCAAAAAAAGAAAAACGCTGAAGACGGCTGTTCCAATTGACAGCTGTTACATCGATATTTTTTGGAATGTGATTGTTTCAATGATTTTATTCTAAAATCTGGTCAAAGAAAAAATATAAAAGGACAAATTCCAGTTTTCGGACGAAAATTAATTCAAATTTTTTTAAATGACATAGAATTCTTCTAAAAATGATCTAAAATTTTAGAATTTCTTCTAAGAACGACATAAGATATTATTTTATTTAATGAAAAATCATCTAATTTCATATATTTGTAAAGCTAAGATTATTAGAATGAATATTTGTTAATTTCAACAAAGATAAAAAAAAATGAAGAAAAAAACGAAATCTTCAATTAAATCTTCTTCAAATGTTCTTCAAAATAAATATTCTTCAACTCTTCAAATCTTCAAATCTCCACTAATATTAGAAGAGTTTTTTCAAGTAAAGTTTTGATTGTTGAGAGATAGAGAGAAATGAAAGATGAAATGTAAATTAAAGAGGTTATAAAGAGATAAGAGAGACAAAAGTGATGAATCTAGAGGGAAGGTGAATAGGTTCCAATTAAATTTCTAGGTCTAAATATATATTATGCACAATTCAATTTCAAATAGCAATACAATTTCAACAAGTCAAGCAAATTAACTACAATAATTTTCTCAACTAATTTAAATTGAAGAAATTAAAATAGATGAATTTAAGAAAGATCAAACAAATTGAAGAACGCGTGACATCGATATGTTAACGGAGTTCGGCTATTTACGAGCCTACTCTCCGGGACTCCTGATCTCCCGATTTGGTAACGAGATCGAGCTGTTTGCACTAACACCAAAGGTTTTTTTATACAAGAGCCAAGGTCTAGCTTTTTACACACTAAGGATATAGACTAGATCCGTAGAAAATGCACAAAGGCAAGAGAAGAATAGTAGTTACACAATTTCTCAATTCTCACAAATTATTTGGCTAATTTAGAGTAGTTGAGCTTGAGATTTTTATTAAGTAAAAGCTTTTTTAGAGAGTAACAATGGTGGCTGCTGCAGGGTTTGAAAAATAGAACAAGACCAATGAGAAAGAATAAGAGAGTTCCTTAAATAATGCAGCAGAAAATACTATTCCAAAACAGAATTCGACCCAAACCATTATAAACGTTGACAACTATTATATAACGATTTGATATGGAAAAATCACAGCAAATTCAACACAATTCAGGGTTGATCACCGTTATAACGGTTATAAACGGTTATATAACGGTTATAGTTGTTCGCCTAATCTTCAGTTCTTGAAATGATCATAACTTTTGATCCGTAGCTCCGATTGAAGTCATTTTCGAAGCTTTGGAAAGGTCGCAGTAAGCTCTACACTTGTTCTCAATACATCACTTGATATTTCTAATATTTTTCTTCTTCAATTTTGCATTCAAATCCCTACACAAATGCTAGTAGCTTGTTCTTCATGCTTGAGCTCTTCCTTCACATTTTATTTTCTACTTTCCTTTGATTTTCTCATAATTTTTCTATAAAACTCTCAAACAAATAAATAGTGATAAAATGCAAATTGTTTTGCAAATCCTAAACCCTAAACTCTAAACTATAAATCCTAAACACAAAAAAATTATTAGTTACAACAAAAAGAAGGAAACAATTCGTGAGTATTGTCTGAGTGATTAATGAGCATTAGATTGATTTCAAATTGACGTATATTTGCACTAGTTGAGATAATTGTGTTAAATTGTGGTTAAGGTTTTGTAAGGTACGTATGCTAATTAGAACTTACATAGTTCAATTTAGTTCAGTACATTCATATACAGATTTTGGCATCTGGCCCACATATAATATGTCCCAAAACGAGGGACCCACATCGCACGAAAATGGTGACTCAAAACTTAATTTTCTTAGTTTCTATTCTATTGGTTTTTTTTTCTTTTTTAAAAAAAAATTATTCCCACGTACCGTGATAAACAACTGTATATAAGTTGGAAAAAGGCATAGAGGAACTTTGAATTTAGAAATATTTGTTATATATTAGCACATATTGTCAAAGATACGGATAGTTAACGAGTACATGACAATTTTCGTTAAAATATTATTTTAATTTGTAATATTTGAATATTGAGGGATCATGTTTCTTAAAATAAAATTTATTATGATATTAATATAAATATCGTCTGACCCGACTTTTTTTCGGCTAAAAAAATTCTGACTGGTTCTTAGAAAGAATTGTTATTTTAAATGACATTTTTGTCCTTAAGATTATGATAATAAAAAAACTGTGTAAAAAATACTTATTTGCCAGCTACTTAATTTCCATTTCAGCTTTATTAATAATGTATGGGACACCTCCGTACAATGATTGAGGATTTAATCATCATATATCGCATTAATTAATTGCTAAATAGATATGTTTCTTTTGTCAAAAGTATTTTAATATTAATAACCAAGTCCCCTATATCGATTATTATTTTCACATTGACTTCTGTTAGAGTAATGAAAAGAAAGCATAAACGAGTGGCTTATAAATTACTTTGTTTGTTAAAAATTGTGCAAAAATGCTTTATAAAGAATCAAATGTCATATATTTTGACTCAAATCTCGAGATATAGAATTTAAATGTTCGATTCAGACTATTGAAAATATTATGTGTAATATCTATTTGAAGATTAAATTTTATGTTTTTGAAACTTTTTATTATTTATCGGAAGAATGTAAAGTTCGTTAAATTGGAGTTTTGTAAATTATTAAATTGATGAATTTTTCATCCATCCGATAAAATAGTAAAAAATATTCTAAAAGTTGTAAAATTTAGTCTTCAAATAGATGTTAGTATGAGAAAAATTTCAACGGTCCGAATCTGAAATTACACTTTGTATCTCGAGATTTAAATCTAAAATATATGAAATTTGATATTTTATAAAATAGTTTAGCAAACTCTGTTTATTAATCCATTGATCTCAGTCTGTCAGGTTTTGAAGAGAAAGGAAAGCATGTGAGCCTTGTAATTGGGCTTTCTGTATGGTTATGTTGCTTAGATCTAAAATCCAGACTAGAAAAGCAACAAAATTAGCTTCAACCAGAGGAATTATGATAATCCAAAAGTTGGTTAATTACTATATATGAAATGTGGCAATTTCAATTGCACCAAAAAGGGACCATCTTTGGTGGACTTTTCTTAAAAAGCTTTTAAAATCAGCACCCTCAAACAAGCCGCTATAAAAGACTTTTTTAAAACCGGCCCTCCCAAGCATTTTACTAGAAAAGAATATTTTCAAAACCGAACTGTACTTTGATCCGCTATAAAAAGTTTTAAAACTGAACCCTTATACCCGTCCGCTTTTAAAGATTATCATTTAAAACCGAAGGTCAAAAGGGATCCGTTTTAAAAGATCCATTCCATTGTTAAAAGATTTTTTAAACCGGATCTCTTATAAACTTCGATTATAAATCTCTATTTCTAATTATTTTACAACCTTTTAAAACGAAGTTTAGTTAAAATTTGATTTTAAATCTATATCCGTTCTAAAAAGATCGGTGTTAAAAGTCCTTTCTGTATAGTAGCGCTTCGAGCCTTTTCTTTTGACTTGTAGGATTATAAATTTTCATAAAAATGCACATTTAAACAGAAATTCAGTACTACTTTCAATTTCAGATGTTTCAAGTAATTGCACAATATTCTCGATATGTAAATGTGCAGTGCAATTTTTTAGGAGAAATTTTAACGTTTGTCAAGAAATATCTCTGCACATCATCTCTTTGCCTATTTTTTTTTTCTCAGCTACAAAAAATGACAAAATGAACAGCCAAATATAATACTAAAATTTTTATTGCTATCACAGGAGAAGCAAGATACAGTACTGCAAGCACAAGAAAGCACAGCCCGGGAAAGGCTATACCCTCCTAGACACATAAATAAACACACCACCAACACCATCACACCACAAATAAGTGAATAACATGCCATCAACCACAACCCACACTTTATTGCATACAATACCAATTGTTATCATTTTGGGTTTGTTCATTTGCCGCAGCCGCAGTCAGTGCAGGTGCAGGTGGAGCCGCACTTGCACTTTGGGTCGTGCTCGGCCACCATGGAGACCTCGGCAACCTCGGTGTAGCTGAAAATAATAAAAAATATGTTAGATTTGGATTTACCAGTAAGATATGTGAAATAGAAAGGTTTTATGTGCAAAAACATTAGATTTTATATTAAATCCCCCAAGCTGAACTAATTGTTAAATTAGATCTCTCTTTGCAAGTTTGCATACATCATGATCAGTCTGATCGATGTATTTTCTTGGTGCTTCTTTTGTTTTAGTTATACTGTAATAAACTTGTCATGATGTTGATGTATAATTATAGATAACGTAATTGCTAAATTATTGTTACTGTGTTATCAGTATTACACTGTTAACATTTTACAAAATCAACCAAAAGATTTAATGTATACCTCTCAGTCATGACGACGAGGCTGTTTCCCTTCTTTCTGCAATAAAACAAAAATAGAACCATATTTATTAAAGATCATTTTATTACAAGAAATATGCAAATAGTACATGGTTAAGGAAAAATAATTAGGATAGAATAGAATTCAACGTTCTGTGATCTCTATCTCTGTTATTATGTTGCTACGTAAGTTTACTTGAAGAAATGAAGTCAACTATTAAGACTATTCCACATTAATAAACAAAGAGCCTTCACTTTTAAAATTTGCAATACAATATATTCATAATCATTATTTTAATCTAGTGACTGAAGCAATGTCTTGCATACGGAATGTTGTTTGTTCAAAAACCTATCAGAGAATCCTTTATAGATATTTAAAATTGGTACAGTTTTATTCCAGTTTTGTCTTGAAAAATTAAATCAGATTTGTAAGTCATATTAAGCTCGATTAAACCATAATTGGCATCAAGTACTTAACTACCATCAGTTTTTTATGAAGTGCATGCGTGTATCAAACTGTTAATTAAAGAGATATATATATATATATATATATATATATATATAGAGAGAGAGAGAGATACTTACACGCACTGGCTCTTGTCAGAGCAGTCGCAGTTTCCGCACTTGTCCGACATGGTTATGGAGAAGGTAAACAAATACGAACTGAGGTGCTTTTGAAATTGAAGTGAGGTTTGAAGGTTGCTTTGGAGTTTGGATGAAGAGAGATGTTAGGTTACACCCCTCTTATATAGAGAGAAACCATAGTAGGGGAGGGGTGCATGATTGGTCCCAATAATAGTACTACAGGCACGAGTGACGCACACGCTTTGTGTGATTGGCACGCGGCACAATTACGCACTGTCATCTTCCGAATCTTATCTCCTCTAATGCATTGGCCTGTGGTGGAGAGGTGTTTGTGTCTTCTATTTGACTTTACTTTAGGTAAAATTAGAAAGGGAATTTTTTTTTTATGTGTCATTCAAAATTAAAAAAATGATTGACTTGTTATTCAAAATCAATTTTCTTCTTATTTTGTCATCCAAAAGAACACTTGTGTATTTATTTACCATCTTTTATTTTAAACACAAAAATATCTCGATCGATCTCCTTTCTCCTACTACTTTATTGTCGTAATTTGTGGGACTGCCACCGCAACAGAAGGTGGGAGGTGATGTGGTGACTGAGAAGCAGGGGTAGAGCCCACAAGTGGAGAAGTAGAATGAGAAAGGAGGTCGGCAGGAGCATTTTTGTCTTTAAAATAACAATGGTAAATAACAAAACAAATGTTGTTTTTGAATAGCAAATAAAGAAGAAGTTGATTTTGAATGACAAACTCCTAATTTTTTCAGTTTTGAGTGGCACGGAATGATTTTCTCAATTAAAAAAACACACAATGGTCTGATTAAATATGATG
>CAXKVX010003336.1:0-22908 GCA_964058865.1 Eleocharis quinqueflora
GTGGTAACGTTTCAAGAAAATCCCACAAAGAATCATTACCTACTACAAGATGTATTTCTGATCAGAGTACTTCATTTATGGATGGTAACCTTTCATGAAAACTCCACAAAACATCATATCCTACTACGATACGCGTTTTTTATCGACTACCTTATCTAAGTACTTCTTTTCCGGGTACTTAATTTATAGGCAGTAAAGAATCGAAATAACACCACAAATCATCTTATCCTTCTATGAAAAGTGTTTTTGGTTAAAGTACTTCATTTATGGGTGGTAACTATAAAAGAAAACACCACAAAGCATCTTATCCTACTAAGAGAAGTATTTCAGATCGGATTACTTTATTTATTTGTGGTAACCATTAAAAAAAAAAACCACAAAACATCTTATAATACTAAGAGAATTATTTCAGACCGAATTACTTTATTTATGTGTGGTAACGTTTCAGGAAAATCCCACAAAACATCATAACCTACTACAAGAACTCATTGTTCTTCCGATACTTCAGTTAAGGGTGGTAACCTTTCACTAAAACATCACGAAAAAGCATATATGGGTGGTAACCTTTCATGAAAGCTCCACAAAACATCATTGCCTACTACGAGATGTGTTTATGATCAGAGTACTTCATTTATGGGTGGTAATCTTTCATGAAAGCTCCACAAAATATCATATCTTACTACAATACGTGTTTGTTCTTCGACTACTTCATTTATGGGTGGTAATCATTCACAAAAACACCACGAAGGAGCATAGAATATCACTCTAAGTACTTCATGTCCGGTTACTTCATTTATGGGCAGTAAAGAATCAAAAACCCACCACAAAGCATTTAATCCTTATACGTAAAGTGTTTGTGGTCAGAGTACTTCATTTATGGGTGGTAACCATTAAAGAAAAAACACCACAAAGTATCTTGTCCTACTACGAAAACTCGTAGTTCTTCTGACACTTTAGTTAAGGGTGGTAACATTTCCATAAAACATCATGAAAGAGCATATATTACCACTCTAAGTGCTTCCTATCCGAGTACGTCATTTACGAGCGGTAAACAATCAATAAAATACCACAAACATCTAATCTTATTACGAGAAGTGTTTCTTATCTGAGTACTTTATTTATCATTTATTAGTGGTAACATTTGAAGAAAACACCACAAAGCAACATATCTTACTACGAAAGACTTTCTTCTCTGAGTACTTCATTTAATTGTTGTAGCCACTAAAGCACCATTAAGAAACATAGAATACAACTCTATGTGCTTCATGTCTGAGTATTTCATGTATGGGTGATAATCATTAAAGAAAACACTACAAAGCATCTTATCCTACAAAGAGAAGTGTTTCAGATCGGATTACTTCATTTATGTGTAGTAACGTTTCAACAAAATTCCACAAAGCATCATTGCCTACTACAAAATGTGTTTCTGATCAGAGTACTTCATATATGGGTGACAACCTTTCATGAAAACTACACAAAACATCATATCATACTTAGATATGTGTTTCTTCTTCGACTACTTCATTTAAGGGTGGTAACCATTCACTAAAACACCACGAAGAAGCATAGAATATCACTCTAAGTACTTCATCTCCGGGTACTTCAATTATGGGCAGTAAAGAATAAAAAAACACCACAAAGCATCTTATCCTACTAAGAGAAGTGTTTCAGCTTGGATTACTTCATTTATGTGTGTTAACCATTAAAGAAAACACCACAAAATATCTTATCATTTTAAGGGAATTGTTTCAGACCGGATTACTTCATTTAAGTGTGGTAACATTTCAAGAAAATCTCACAAATATCATAATCTACTACGAGAACTAGTTGTTCTTCCGATACTTCAGTTAAGGTTGGTAACCTTTCACTAAAACACCACGAAAGAGCATATATTACCACACTATGTCTTTCATGTCCGAGTACGTCATTTACGAGCAGTAAACAATCAATAAAACACCACAAAGCATCTAATCTTACTATGAGAAGTGTTTCTTATTTGAATACTTTATTTATGAGTGGTAACCATTAAAAAACACCATAAACATCTTATCCTACTATGAGAAGTTTTTTTTGATCAGAGTAATTCATTTATGGGTGGTAACCATTAAAGAAAACACCACAAATCATCTTATTCTACTAAGAGAAGTGTTTCAGATCGGATTTATTCATTTATGTGTGGTAATGTTTCAATAAAACCCCACAAAGCATCATTGCCTACTACGAGATGTGTTTCTGATCAGAATACTTCATTTATTGGTGGTAACCTTTCATGAAAGTTCAACAAAACATAATATCCTACTACGAAACGTGTTTTTTCTTCGACTACTTCATTCAAGGGTGTTAACCATTCACTAAAATACCACAAAGGAGCATAGAATAAAACTCTAAGTACTTCATGTCCGGGTATTTCATTTATGGGTAGTAAAGAATCAAAACAACACGACATCATCTTATCCTTATACAAAAATTGTTTGTGGTCAGAGTACTTCATTTATGAGTGGTAACCATTAAATAAAAATACCACAAAGCATCTTATCCTACTACGAGAAGTAGTTATTCTTCCGATACTTCAGTTAAGGTTGGTAACCTTTCACTAAAACACCACGAAAGAGCATAGATTATCACTCTATGTGCTTTCTATCCTAATACATCATTTACAAGCGGTAAACAATAAAAAAAACACCACAAAGCATCTAATCTTACTACGAGAAGTGCTTCTTATCTGAGTACTTTATTTATCGTTTATTAGTGGTGACATTTAAATAAAACACCACAAAGCAACATATCTTACTACGAGAAGACTTTCTTCTCTGAGTACTTCATTTAACTGTTGTAGCCACTAAAACACCATTAAGAAACATAAAATACAACTCTATGTGCTTCATGTCTGAGTACTTCATCTATGGGTGATAATCATTAAAGAAAACACCACAAAGCATCTTTTTCTTTTAGGAAAAGTGTTTCTGATTAGAGTACTTCATTTAGGTGTGGTAATCATTAAAGAAAACACCACAAAGCATCTTATCCTACTAAGAGAAGTGTTTCAGATCGGATTACTTCATTTATGTGTAGTAACGTTTCAACAAAATCCCACAAAGCATCATTGCCTACTACGAAATGTGTTTCTGATCAGAGGACTTCATATATTGGTGACAACCTTTCATGAAAACTACACAAAACATCATATCATACTACGATACGTGTTTCTTCTTCGACTACTTCATTTAAGTGTGGTAACATTTCAAGAAAACCTCGCAAATATCATAATCTACTACGAGAAGTAGTTATTCTTCCGATACTTCAGTTAAGGTTGGTAACCTTTCACTAAAACACGACAAAAGAGCATAGATTATCACTCTATGTGCTTCCTATCCTAATACATCATTTACAAGCGGTAAACAATAAAAAAAAACACCACAGAGCATCTAATCTTACTACGAGAAGTGTTTCTTATCTAAGTACTTTATTTATAGGTGGTAACTAAAATAACACCACAAACATCTTTTCCTACTATGAGAAGTGTTTCTGATCATCATCCTTCATTTATGAGTGATAACATTTCAAGAAAACTCCAGAAAGCATCATATCTTATTACGAGAAGACTTTCTTCTCTTAGTACTTTTTTTAACTGTTGTAGCCATTCACTAAAGTACCATGAAATAACATAGAATACAACTCTATGTGCTTCATGTAGGAGTACTTCATTTATGGGTGATAACCATTGAAAAAATATACCACAAAGCATCTTATCCTTCTAGGAAAATGTATTTCTGATCGGAGTACTTCATTTAGAGATGATAACCATTAAAGAAAACACCACAAAGCATCTTATCGTACTAAGAGAAGTGTTTCAGATCGGATGACTTCATTTATGTGTGGTAACGTTCAAGAAATCCACACAAAGTATCATTATCTACTACGAGATGTGTTTCTGATCAGAGTACTTCTTTTATGAGTGGTAACCTTTCATGAAAACTCCTCAAAACATCATATCCTACTACAATACGTGTTTCTTCTTCGACTACTTCATTTAAGGATGTTAACCATTCACTAAAATACCACGAAGGAGCATAGAATATCATTCTAATTATTTCATGTCCGAGTACTTCATTTATGGGTAGTAAAAAATAAAAAAAAACACCACAAAGCATCTTATCCTTCTACGAAAAGTGTTTCTGGTTAGAGTACTTCATTTATGGGTGGTAACCATTAAAGAAAACACTAAAAAACATCTTATCCTATTAAGAGAAGTATTTCAATTCGAATTACTTCATTTATGTGCGGTAACCATTAAAGAAAACACGACTAAGCATCTTATCCTTCTAAGAAAAGTGTTTCAGACCGGATTATTTCATTTATGTGTGGTAACGATTCAAGAAAACCCCAGAAAGCATCATTGCCTACTAAGAGATGTGTTTCTGATCAGAGTACTTCATATATGGGTGGTAACATTTCATGAAAACTCCACAAAACATCATATCCTACAACGATACGTGTTTCTTCTTGGACTACTTCATTTAAGGGTGGTAACCATTCACTAAATCACTACGAAGGATCATAGAATATCATTCTAAGTACTTCATGTCCGGGTACTTCATTTATGGGTAGTAAAGAATAAAAAAATACCACAACGCATCTTATCCTTCTACGGAAAGTGTTTCTGGTCAGAGTACTTCATTTATGGGTGCTAACCATTAAAGAAAAACTACAAAGCATCTTATCTTACTAAGAGAAGTGTTTCAGACCGGATTACTTCATTTATGTGTGGTAACGTTTCAAGAAAACCCCGTAAAGCATAGTAACCTACTACGAGAAATCGTTGTTCTTGTAATACTTCAATTAAGGGTGGTAATCTTTCCCTAAAACACCACGAAAGAGCATATATTACAACTCTATGTGCTTCATGTCCGAGTACGTCATTTACGAGCGATAAATAATCAATAAAACACCACAAAGCATCTAAACTTACTACGAGAAGTGTTTCTTATCTGAGTACATTATTTATGGGTGGTAACCATTAAAAAACACCACAAACATCTTATCCTACTATGAGTAGTGTTTCTGATCAGAATACTTTGTTTATGAGTGTTAACATTTCAAGAAAACTCCACAAAGCAGCATATCTTACTACGAAAAGACTTTCTTCTCTGAGTACTTCATTTAACTGTTGTAGCCATTCAATAAAGCATCATGAAGAAACATAAAATACAATTCTGTGTGCTTCATATCTGAGTACTTCATTTATGAGTGCACACCATTGAAGAAAACACCCCCAAAGCAACTTATCCTTCTACGAAAAGTGTTTCTGGCCAGAGTACTTCATTTATGGGCTGTAAAGAATAAAAAAAACACCACAAAGCATATTATCCTTCTACGAAAAGTGTTTCTGATCAGAGTACTTCATTTATGGGTGGTAACCATTTATGAAAATACCTCAAAGCATCTTATCCTACTAACAGAAGTGTTTCAGATCGGAGTACATCATTAATGTGTGGTAATGTTACAAGAAAACCCCACAAAGCATCATAACCTACTACGAGAACTCGTTGTTCTTCTGATACTTCAGTTAAGGGTGGTAACCTTTTACTAAAACACCATGAAAGAGCATATATTGCCACTATATATGCTTCATGTTCGAGTACGTCGTGTACGAGCGGTAAACAATCAATAAAACAACACAGAGCATCTAATCTTACTACGAGAAGTGTTCCTTATCTGAGTACTTTATTTATGGGTGGTAACCATTAAAAAACACCGCAAACATCTTATCCTACTATGAGATGTATTTCTGATCAGAGTACTTCATTTATGAGTGGTAACATTTCAAGAAAACACCACAAAGCATCTTGTCCTACTACGAGAAGGCTTTCTTCTCTTAGTATTTCATTTGATTGTTGTAGCCATTCACTAAAGCACCATGAAGAAACATAGAATACAACTCAATGTGCTTCAGGTCTGAGTACTTCATATATGGGTGATAACAATGGAAGAAAACACCACAAAGCATCTTAACCTTCTAGGTAAAGTGTATCTGATCAGAGTACTTCATACAGGGGTGGTATCCATTAAAGAAAACACCACAAAGGTTCTTATCCTACTATGAGAAGTGTTTCAGATCGGATTACTTCATTTATGTGTGGTAACGATTCAAGAAAACCCCAGAAAGCATCATTGCCTACTAAGAGATGTGTTTCTGATCAGAGTACTTCATATATGGATGGTAACCTTTCATGAAACTCCACAAAACATCATATCCTACAACGATATGTGTTTCTTCTTCGACTACTTCATTTAAGGGTAGTAACCATTCACTAAAACTCTACGAAGGATCATAGAATATCACTCTAAGTACTTCATGTCCGGTACTTCATTTATGGTTAGTAAAGAATAAAAAAAATACCCCAACGCATTGTTTCCCTCTACGGAAAGTGTTTCTGGTCAGAGTACTTCGTTTATGGGCGGTAACCAATAAAGAAAACCTACAAAGCATCTTATCTTACTAAGAGAAGTGTTTCAGATCAGATTACGTCATTTATGTGTGGTAACCATTAAAGAAAAACACCACAAAGCATCTTATCCTTCTACGTAAAGTGTTTCTAGTCAGTGTACTTCATTTATGGGTGGTAACCATTAAAGAAAACAGCGCAAAACAACTTATCATACTAAGAGAAGTGTGTCAGATTGGATTACTTCACTTATGTGTTGTAACTTTTCAAGAAAACCCCACAAATCATCATTGCCTACTACGAAATGTGTTTCTGATCAGAGTACATCATTTACGGGTGGTAAGCTTTCATGAAAACTCCACAAAACATCATATCCTACTACGATACGTATTTCTTGTTCGACTACTTCATTTAAGGATGCTAACCATTCACTAAAATACCACGAAGTAGCATAAAATATCACTATAAGTACAAAATGTACGGGTACTTCATTTATGGACAGTAAAGCATCTAAACTTACTACTAGAAGTGTTTCTTTTCTGAGTTCTTTATTTATTTGTGGGAACCATTAAAATAACACCACAAACATCTTATCCTACTATGAGAAGTGTTTCTGATCTTAATAATTCATTTATGAGTGGTAAAATTTCAAGAAAACTCCACAAAGCATCATATCTTATTACGAGAAGACTTTCTTCTCAAAGTACTTCATTTAACTGTTGTAGCCATTCACTAAAGCACCATGAAGAAACATAGAATACAACTCTATGTGCTTCATGTCTGAGTACTTCATGTATGGGTGATAACCATTGAAGAAAACAACACAAAGCATTTTATCCTTCTAGGAAAAGAGTTTCTGATCAGAGTACTTAATTTACGGGTGGTAACCATCAAAGAAAACACCACAAAGCATTTTATCCTATTACGAGATGTGTTTATGATCAGAGTACTTCATTTTTTGGGTGGTAAACTTTAATGAAAACTCCACAAAACATCATATCCTACTACGATACGTGTTTCTACTTCGACTGATTCATTTAAGGGTGGTGACCATTCACTAAG
Source organism: Eleocharis quinqueflora (assembly GCA_964058865.1). Classification (NCBI taxonomy): domain Eukaryota; kingdom Viridiplantae; phylum Streptophyta; class Magnoliopsida; order Poales; family Cyperaceae; genus Eleocharis; species Eleocharis quinqueflora. The sequence continues at coordinate 7,509 of CAXKVX010003336.1, forward strand.
ACACCACGAAGAAGCATAGAATATTACTCTAAGTACTTCATTTCCGAGTACTTCTTTTATAGGTAGCAAAGAATAAAAAAAAAATACCACAAAACATCTTATCCTTTTAGGAAAAGTGTTTCTGGTCAGAGTACTTCATTTATGGATGTTAACCATTAAAGAAAAACCACAAAGCATCTTATCCAACTAAGAGAAGTGTTTCAGATCAGATTCATTTATGTGTGGTAACCATTAAAGAAAACACCACAATGCATCGTATCCTACTAAGAGAATCGTTTCAGACCGAATTACTTCATTTTTGTGTGGAAACGTTTCAAGAAAACCAACAAAGCATCATAACCTACTACGAGAACTCGTTGTTCTTCCGATACTTCAGTTAAGGGTTGTATACTTTCACTAAAACACCACGAAATAGCATAGAATCGCACTCTATGTGCTTCCTGTCCTAGTATATGAAGTACTTCATTTATGGATGTTAACCATTAAAGAAAATACCACAAAGCATATTATCCTGCTACGAGATGTGTTTTTGATCAGAGTACTTCATATATGGCTTGTAACCTTTAATGAAAACTCCACAAAACATCATATCCTACAACGATACGTGTTTCTTCTTCGACTACTTCATTTAAGGGTGGTAACCATTCACTAAATCACTACGAAGGATCATAGAATATCACTCTAAGTACTTCATGTCCGGGTACTTCATTTATGGGTAGTAAAGAATAAAAAAAATACCACAACGCATCTTATCCTTCTACGGAAAGTGTTTCTGGTCAGAGTACTTCATTTATGGGTGGTAACCATTAAAGAAAAACTAAAAAGCATCTTATCTTACTAAGAGAAGTGTTTCAGACTGGATTACTTCATTAACGATTGAAGAAAACTATGTATGGGTGATAACCATTGAAGAAAATAACAATCAATAAAACACAACAAAGCATCTAATTTTACTACGAGAAGTATTTCTTATCTGAGTTCTTTATTTATGGGTGGTAACCATTAAAATAACACCGCAAACATCTTATCCTACTATGAGAAGTGTTTCTGATCATAATACTTCATTTATGAGTGGTAACATATCAAGAAAACTACACAAAGCATCATATCTTTTTACAAGAAGACTTTCTTCTCTAAGTACTTCATTTAACTGTTGTATCCATTCACTAAAGCACCATAAAGAAGCATAGAATACAACTCTATGTGCTTCATGTCTGAGTACTTCATGTATGGGTGATAACCATTGAAGAAAACAACACAATGCATTTTATCCTTCTAGGAAAAGAGTTTCTGATCAGAGTACTTAATTTACGGGTGGTAACCATCAAAGAAAACACCACAAAGCATCGTATCCTAATACGAGATGTGTTTATGATCAGAGTACTTCATTTTTGGGTGGTAAACTTTAATGAAAACTCCACAAAACATCATATCCTACTACGATACGTGTTTCTACTTCGACTGATTCATTTAAGGGTGGTGACCATTCACTAAGACACCACGAAGAAGCATAGAATATTACTCTAAGTACTTCATTTTCGAGTACTTCTTTTATAGGTAGTAAAGAATAAAAAAAATACCACAAAACATCTTATCCTTCTAGGAAAAGTGTTTCTAGTCAGACTACTTCATTTATGGATGTTAACCATTAAAGAAAAACCACAAAGTATCTTATCCAACTAAGAGAAGTGTTTCAGATCAGATTACTTCATTTATGTGTGGTAACCATTAAAGAAAACACCACAATGCATCGTATCCTACTAAGAGAATCGTTGCAGAACGAATTACTTCATTTTTGTGTGGAAACGTTTCAAGAAAACCAACAAAGCATCATAACCTACTACGAGAACTCATTGTTCTTCCGATACTTCAGTTAAGGGTTGTAAACTTTCACTAAAACACCACGAAATAGCATAGATTAGCACTCTATTTGCTTCCTGTCCTAGTACGTCATTTACGAGCGGTAAACAATCAATAAAACACAACAAAGCATCTAATTTTACTATGAGAAGTATTTCTTATCTGAGTTCTTTATTTATGGGTGGTAACCATTAAAATAACACCGCAAACATCTTATCCTACTATGAGAAGTGTTTCTGATCATGATACTTCATTTATGAGTGGTAACATATCAAGAAAACTACACAAAGCATCATATCTTTTTACAAGAAGATTTTCTTCTCTAAGTACTTCATTTAACTGTTGTATCCATTCACCAAAGCACCATCAAGAAACATTGAATACAACTCTATGTGCTTAATGTCTTAGTACTTCATGTATCGGTGATAACCATTGAAGAAAACAACACAAAGCACATTATTCTTTTAGGAATAGAGTTTCTGATCAGAGTACTTCATTAACAGGTGGTAACCATTAAAGCAAATACCACAAAGCATCTTATCCTGCTACGAGATGTGTTTTTTATCAGAGTACTTCATATATGGTTGGTAACCTTTAATGAAAACTCCACAAAACATCATATCCTACAACGATATGTGTTTCTTCTTCGACTACTTCATTTAAGGGTGTTAACCATTCACTAAATCACTACGAAGGATCATAGAATTTCACTCTAAGTACTTCATGCACAGGTACTTCATTTATGGGTAGTAAAGAATAAAAAAATACCACAACGCATTTTTTCCTTCTACGGAAAGTGTTTCTGGTCAGAGTACTTCATTTATTGGTGGTAACCATTAAAGAAAAACTACAAAGCATCTTATCTTACTAAGAGAAGTGTTTCAGACCGGATTACTTCATTTATGTGTGGTAACGTTTCAAGAAAACCCCGTAAAGCATAGTAACCTACTACGAGAAATCGTTGTTCTTGTAATACTTCAATTAAGGGTGGTAATCTTTCCCTAAAACACCACGAAAGAGCATATATTACAACTCTATGTGCTTCATGTCCGAGTACGTCATTTACGAGCGATAAATAATCAATAAAACACCACAAAGCATCTAAACTTACTACGAGAAGTGTTTCTTATCTGAGTACATTATTTATGGGTGGTAACCATTAAAAAACACCACAAACATCTTATCCTACTATGACTAGTGTTTCTGATCAGAATACTTCGTTTATGAGTGTTAACATTTCAAGAAAACTCCACAAAGCAACATATCTTACTACGAAAAGACTTTCTTCTCTGAGTACTTCATTTAACTGTTGTAGCCATTCAATAAAGCATCATGAAGAAACATAAAATACAATTATGTGTGCTTCATATCTGAGTACTTCATTTATGAGTGCACACCATTGAAGAAAACACCCCCAAAGCAACTTATCCTTCTACGAAAAGTGTTTCTGGCCAGAGTACTTCATTTATGGGCTGTAAAGAATAAAAAAACACCACAAAACATATTATCCTTCTACGAAAAGTGTTTCTGATCAGAGTACTTCATTTATGAGTGGTAACCATTTATGAAAATACCTCAAAGCACCTTATCCTACTAACAGAAGTGTTTCAGATCGGAGTACATCATTAATGTGTGGTAATGTTACAAGAAAACCCCACAAAGCATCATAACCTACTACGAGAACTCGTTGTTCTTCTGATACTTCAGTTAAGGGTGGTAACCTTTCACTAAAACACCATGAAAGAGCATATATTGCCACTATATATGCTTCATTTTCGAGTACGTCGTGTACGAGCGGTAAACAATCAATAAAACAACACAAAGCATCTATTCTTACTACGAGAAGTGTTTCTTATCTTAGTACTTTATTTATGGGTGGTAACCATTAAAAACACCAAAAACATCTTATCCTACTATAAGATGTATTTCTGATCAGAGTACTTCATTTATGAGTGGTAACATTTCAAGAAAACACCACAAAGCATCTTATCCTACTACGAGAAGACTTTCTTCTCTTAGTATTTCATTTGATTGTTGTAGCCATTCACTAAAGCACCATTAAGAAACATAGAATACAACTCAATGTGCTTCAGGTCTGAGTACTTCATATATGGGTGATAACAATGGAAGAAAACACCACAAAGCATCTTAACCTTTTAGGTAAAGTGTATCTGATCAGAGTACTTCATACAGGGGTGGTATCCATTAAAGAAAACACCACAAAGCTTCTTATCCTACTATGAGAAGTGTTTCAGATCGGATTACTTCATTTATGTGTGGTAACGATTCAAGAAAACCCAGAAAGCATCATTGCCTACTAAGAGATGCGTTTCTGATCAGAGTACTTATTATATGGATGGTAACCTTTCATGAAAACTCCACAAAACATCATATCCTACAACGATATGTGTTTCTTCTTCGACTACTTCATTTAAGGGTGGTAACCATTCACTAAAACACAACGAAGGATCATAGAATATCACTTTAAGTACTTCATGTCCAGTGCTTCATTTATGGTTAGTAAAGAATAAAAAAAATACCCCAACGCATCTTTTCCATCTACGGAAAGTGTTTCTGGTCAAAGTACTTCGTTTATGGGCGGTAACCAATAAAGAAAAACTACAAAGCATCTTATCTTACTAAGAGAAGTGTTTCAGATCAGATTACGTCATTTATGTGTGGTAACCATTAAAGAAAAACACCACAAAGCATCTTATCCTTCTACGTAAAGTGTTTCTAGTCAGTATACTTCATTTATGGGTGGTAACCATTAAAAAAACAGCGCAAAACAACTTATCATACTAAGAGAAGTGTGTCAGATCGGATTTTTTCACTTATGTGTTGTAACTTTTCAAGAAAACCCCACAAATCATCATTGCCTACTACGAGATGTGTTTCTGATCAGAGTACATCATTTACGGATGGTAAGCTTTCATGAAAACTCCACAAAACATCATATCCTACTACGATACGTATTTCCTGTTCGACTACTTCATTTAAGGATGCTAACCATTCACTAAAATACCACGAAGTAGCATAAAATATCACTATAAGTACAAAATGTACGGTACTTCATTTATGGGCAGTAAAGCATCTAAACTTACTACTAGAAGTATTTCTTATCTGAGTTCTTTATTTATTTGTGGGAACCATTAAAATAACACCACAAAAATCTTATCCTACTATGAGAAGTGTTTCTGATCTTAATAATTCATTTATGAGTGGTAAAATTTCAAGAAAACTCTACAAAGCATCATATCTTAATACGAGAAGACTTTCTTCTCTAAGTACTTCATTTAACTGTTGTAGCCATTCACTAAAGCACCATGAAGAAACATAGAATACAACTCTATGTGCTTCATGTCTGAGTACTTCATGTATGGGTGATAACCATTGAAGAAAACAACACAAAGCATTTTATCCTTCTAGAAAAAGAGTTTCTGATCAGAGGACTTAATTTACGGGTGGTAACCATCAAAGAAAACACCACAAAGCATCTTATCCTATTACGATATGTGTTTATGATCAGAGTACTTCATTTTTGGGTGGTAAACTTTAATGAATACTCCACAAAACATCATATCCTACTACGATACGTGTTTCTACTTCGACTGATTCATTTAAGGGTGGTGACCATTCACTAAGACACCACGAAGAAGCATAGAATATTACTCTAAGTACTTCATTTCCGAGTACTTCTTTTATAGGTAGTAAAGAATAAAAAAAATACCACAAAACATCTTATCCTTCTAGGAAAAGTGTTTCTGGTCAGAGTACTTCATTTATGGATGTTAACCATTAAAGAAAAACCACAAAGTATCTTATCCAACTAAGAGAAGTGTTTCAAATCAGATTACTTCATTTATGTGTGGTAACCATTAAAGAAAACACCACAATACATCGTATCCTACTAAGAGAATCGTTTCAGACCGAATTACTTCATTTTTGTGTGGAAACGTTTCAAGAAAACCAACAAAGCATCATAACCTACTACGAGAACTCATTGTTCTTCCGATACTTCAGTTAAGGGTTGTAAACTTTCGCTAAAACACCACGAAATAGCATAGATTAGCACTCTATGTGCTTCCTGTCCTAGTACGTCATTTACGAGCGGTAAACAATCAATAAAACACAACAAAGCATCTAATTTTACTACGAGAAGTATTTCTTATCTGAGTTCTTTATTTATGGGTGGTAACCATTAAAATAACACCGCAAACATCTTATCCTACTACGATACGTGTTTCCTCTTCGACTACTCCATTCTAGGGTGGAGACTATTCACTAAAACACCACGAAGTAGCATATAATATCACTTTAAGTAATTCATGTCCGGGTACTTCATTTATGGATAGTAAAGAATAAAAAAAATATCACAAAATATCTTATCCTTCTAGGAAAAGTGTTTCTGGTCAGAGTACTTTATTTATGGGTGGTAATCATTAAAGAAAAACCACAAAACATCTTATCCTACTAAAAGAAGTGTTTCAGATCTGATTACTTCATTTATGTGTGGTAACAATTAAAGAAAACATCACAAAGCATTGTATCCTACCAAGATAATTGTATTAGATAGGATTACTTCATTTATTTGTGGTAACGTTTTAATAAAACCCCACAAAGCATCATAACCTACTACGAGAACTCGTTGTTCTTCCGATACTTCAGTTAAGAGTCGTAATCTTTCACTAAAACACCACGAAAGATCTTAGATTACCACTCTATGTGCTTCCTGTCCTAGTACGTCATTTACGAGCGATAAACAATCAATAAAATACAACAAAGCATCTAATCATTCTACGAGAAGTGTTTTTCTTATCTGAGTACTTTATTTATGGATGGTTACCATTAAAATAACACCACAAATATCTTATCCTACTATGAGAAGTGTTTCTGATCAGAATACATCATTTATGAGTGGTAACATTTCAAGAAAACTCCACAAAACATCATATCTTATTACGAGAAGACTTTTTTCTCTAAGTACTTCATTTAATTGTTGTAGCCATTCACTAAAGCACCATGAAAAACATAGAATACAACTCTATGTGCTCCATGTCTGAGTACTTTATGTATGGGTGATAACCATTGAAGAAAATACCACAAAGCATCTTATCCTTCTTGGAGAAGTGTTTTTGATCAAAATACTTCATTTACGAGTGGTAACCATTAAAGAAAACACCACATAGCATCGTATCCTACTAAGAGAATTGTTTCAGACCGGGTTACTTCATTTATTTGTGGTAACATTTCATGAAAATTCCACAAAGCATCATAAATTCATAACCTACTACGAGAACTGGTTGCTCTTCCGATACTTTAGTTAAGGGTGGTAATCTTTCACTAAAACACTACGAAAGATCATAGATTATCACTCTATGTGCTTCCCATCCTAATACGTCATTTACGAGCTGTAAACAATCAATAAAACACCACAAAGCATCTAATCTTACTACAAAAAGTGTTTCTTATCTGTGTACTTTATTTATGGGTGGTAACCATTAAAAAACACCACAAACATCTTATCCTACTATGAGAAGTGTTTCTGATCAGAGTACTTCATTTATGAGTGGAAACCATTTCAAAAAAACTCCACAAAGAATCATATCTTATTACGAGAAGACTTTTCTTCTCTGGGTACTTCATTTGATTGTTGTAGTCATTCACTAAAGCACCAAGAGGAAACATAGAATATAACTCTATGTGCTTCATGTCTGAGTACTTCATGTATGGGTGATAACCATTGAAGAAAACACCACAAAGCATCTTATCCTTCTAAGTAAAGTGTTTCTGATCAGAGTACTTTATTTAGGGGTGGTAACCATTAAAGAAAACACTACAAAGCATCTTATCCTACTAAGAGAAGTGTTTCAAATCAGATTACTTCATTTATGTGTGGTAACGTTTCAAGAAAACCCCACAAAGCATCAATTCCTACTACTAGATTTCTGATCAGAATACTTCATTTATGGGTGGTAACCTTTCATGAAAACTCCACAAAACATCATATTCTACAACGATACGTGTTTCTTCTTCGACTACTTCATTTAAGGGTGGTAACCATTCACTAAAACACCACGAAGGAGCATAGAATATCACTCTAAGTATTTCATGTCTGTGTACCTCATTTATGGGTAATAAAGAATAAAAAAACACCCCAAACGATAAGAATCAAATACCAATTCACCCGGAGGATCAAGGGAAGACGACTTTCACGTGCCCATATGGTACGTTCGCTTATCGACGGATGCCCTTCGGGCTATGTAATGCACCGACGACCTTTCAAAGAGCGATGATGGGGATCTTTTCCGACTTGATTGAGAAGTCGATGGAGATTTTTATTGATGATTTATCGATGTATGGGACTACCTTTGATGAATGCCTAGCCAATTTATCGAAGGTTTTGCAAAGATGCGAGGAGGTGAATCTCGTGCTTAATTGAGAGAAGTGCCCTTTAATGGTACAAGAAGGGATTGTGCTAGGGCATTTTGTCTCCGCTAAGGGTTTGGAGGTTGATAAGGCGAAGGTTGAAGTCATTGAGAAGTTGTCGCCTCCAATTAACATCAAAGGCGTGAGAAGCTTTCTTGGGCATGCCGGCTTATATAGACGGTTTATTCGTGATTTCTCAAAAATTGCTAAGCCTCTCACTAATCTCTTGATTAAAGATGCACCATATGTTTTTTGTGATCCTTGTTTGGAAGCTTTTAACAGGATAAAGGAGGCCTTGATATCGGCGCCGGTGTTGCAACCGCCCGATTGGAGCTTGCCCTTTGAGATCATGTGTGACGCTAGCGATTATGCAGTGGGAGCGGTCTTAGGGTAACGGAAAGATAAAGTCCCTTATGCGATCTACTATGCAAGAAAGGCTCTAGATGAGGCGCAAATCAATTACACGACAACCGAGAAGGAGCAACTTGCGGTGATTTTTGCCATTAACAAATTTCGTTCTTACATTGTCGATTCAAGGGTTGTCGTATATACGGACCATGCCGAAGTGAGATACTTGCTCGCCAAGAAGGATGCAAAGTCAAGGCTAATCCGATGGATTTTTCTCTTGCAAGAATTCGACATTGAGATCAAGGATAAAAAGGGGATCGAAAATTCTGTGGCAGATCATCTCTTAAGGATCCAACTCGACTCCGAGGGAGACACCTTACCGATTGACGATTCTTTCGTGGATGAGCAACTTTATCGAGTGGAGTCAACCCCGACACCATAATATGTCGAATTGGCCAATTATCTCGCATTCGGTGCATTGCCGACCGATTTGACTTACCAACAAAAGAAAAAGTTTCTCTCCGACAGCAAGCACTACTTTTGAGATGATTCGTAACTTTTCAAACTTGGCGTCACTAACAGTGCTGATGTGTTTCCCTGACCTAACTATTAATTCGTCTGTCCAATCAAAAAAAAAAAAATTCGTCTGATTCATGTTTCAAATCACTGTTGATTTAGATCTAATTATGCATGATTTCGTATTCCGACAGTACAGATTACCGTGTTGATTCGGTACAGGTGTTCTCACATCCGTTAACACGTGCGGAAACCAAGTTGGAGAGCAACAATATTTTGCATGATTATCAGAATTTATTTCTGAGTAGATGCTAGATCCAGCTTGCACGAGTTTCTTTAACATCTTTTGCTGACTTATTCTAGCTAAAAAGCGCTGTATTGATACTATTTGACTACGGTACATACATAGACCCCAGCGGCGGATAAAGTTTCACTGTCACAATATCTGTCAGTAGTGCATGGCAGGACCGTGCTTTGACAATTGGCAAGTCTGTATCTGCTGTTATTCCAAACAAATAACAGGACTATGTTATCATCGTATCCTACCGTTCAATTCTTACGGATGGACCAGATGAACAGAAAGAACAGTTTTATGATATACTGTGAATGCTAGATGAAATTTGAACGGTTCAGATCTAAGAGATACCATCAATAAATAATAACAACTTATTTCATTCCGACAATAGACATATTTCTAAAAAATAATGTTCTGTAGATATTAAAATTGAAACCGACTATCGATATTGACAATGTTATGTAGATATTACGTTTGATACCGACTATCGATATCTACGAGAAACCATCAATAAATAATAACAACTTATTTCATTCCAACAATAGACGCATAGATTTCTGAAAAATAATGTTCTGTAGATATTAAATTTGATATCGACTATCGATATTGATTTTATCATGTACAGTCAAACAATGTAAAATATTTAAAAGAGTTTTAATATCTTTTATACATGTTCTATCTAAATATTAGAGCCCTAATCATATTTTATTCAAAGAATGCTTTAAAAAATTATGTACTATAAAAGTTGAATATATATCACTAACTACTCGTTAAGAGTGAAATTTAAAAGTAAACAAAATCCTTGCAGAGAGTACTTCGTGCTTCATTTTTGAAAGTCGATGTACATTATTGTACATCTATTAATATGTGGTTCTTCGATGAATCAAAATTTTCAACTAAAATACTATTAAAATCAAATATAGTCACTGATTGTCATTGATAATAGTATAGTGCAAGTTGATTTCGATTCAAATGTAGAATTTGCCTCTGTTAATACAGTGCTAGCTATTTTATTTGAGGCATTGAACTATTTGCAGTAATACTTCTGCATTTGCAATTCAATAATTTGCCGAAGATGTACCGAATACCGACGTACTATAACTAGTTCTAATCACATTTAATTAGTGAGTAGCATTCATTTTCAAGGATAAAATCTGTACAGTACATGTCCCCATCTGGCATCTTCAATCTGCCCGAAAACGAGTTGCATAATTTATGGCGAATCTCAAGTCTCTGCTATCTGCATCTACTGCCATGAAAAGTGACACCACGTCCGCATATATTATTATGGACCGTTTCATGAAATGTGGTACCATCAATCAACCCTGTGGAATTGAGTCCTTAACGATTTTTTTTTTTATCAAAAAATGGGGACTAAGTCCCAAGTTTATTAATAAAAAAGATCACCAAATTAGTGAGCCGAATCTTACAAAGTCAAACTACGATAACTGACACATACAAGTCAAAATCTTGCTCCGAGCATACGGTGTTTGATAAATGATAGAAGGATTCGATGAACCTACAATCATTGTCGGGATGACAGCGACGAACTTAAAGGAGTTGAAGGAACAACAAATGAAGACAATACAACTCTCTACATACTATATCAAGATGTAGATGATGCTGACTTTGAGAAGATTGTTGAAGCGACAACTTCTAAAGAAGCATGAGAAACACTTTAGACAACTATAAGAGTGTTGAGTGTGTGAGCAGGTGAGACTTCAAACTCATAGGGGAGAATTGGAGTCAATACGAATAAAAAATTTGAGAGTCTCGATCTACGTCATGAGAGTACATGCGGTAGGAAACCAGCTGAAGAGGAACGTACAGAAATTGACAGAATCTAGAGTGATCGAAAAGATCCTGGGATCTCTGAACGATGGCTTCGAGAATATCGTGTGTGCAATAGAGGAATCAAATGACTTGAGAGCGAGTTGTCTGTAGACGAACTCGCGGGTTCCCTCAAGATACACGAGTAAAGAAGAAAACTTAAAAAGAAAATCATTCAAAGAGGCTATGCAAGTCAAGGTGGTTCTGAAAGAGAAAGCAATGTATGTCCAACAAAAAGGACAAGTTGTCGAGGAGATGGTCATGATCAGAAACAAGAGAGAGGAGATGGTGAAAAAGCAATCGAGCCAGAACTCACGAGGATCGAGGCCAAGGCAATAGAGGAAAGAAGCACAATGTTGATAATTACGGGAAGCATGGGCATTATGCGAGGGACTACTGGTCTGAAAAGAAAGTAGAAGCCAATGCCAACTACGCCGAAGTGAAATGAAAAGATGATGTTATAATGATGACAAGTACATCAAGTTTTGGAGGTGATATTGTGTGGTACCTCAACATGGGAGCCAACATTCACACTACACGACATTGACACTTGTTCAAAGAGCTGACTGAGACCGAGAGCTCAGTCTTGTTATGGAACACCTCTAAGATAGATGTTAAAGGCCTATGTAAGGTTTAGTTCCTCCAGAAGAATGGAAGGGTACGAATAGTTGAGAATGTGTATTATATCTCGAAGATGAGGAGTAATGTAGTAAGCATCGGGCAGTTAATGGAGAAAGGGTACACTATCCTCATGAAAGACAAAGTTCTCCAATTGAAAGACAAGAACAAGAGAAGTATAGCTGGAGTAGAAATGGAACAAAACTGAATGTCCAAATTGAACTTACGGAGAAGAAAGTCTAATGGTGAACAAAGAAGACGAAGCTTAGTTGTGACACATGAGATTCAGACACTTGGGATATAGTGGACTCAAGGACTTTTTAAGAAGCAGTCAATACAAGGACTGCCCAATATTGCCTTCGAGAAGAAGTTCTGCGAAGGATGCGTGATCGTGAAGCATGTGAGGAACTCATTCGAGAAGGCACAATACCGAGCGAAGAAACAACTCGACTTGATCACACCGATATCTATGAATCGATCACACTTGGCTCATTAGTGTGAAGAGATACTTCATCATTTTCATTGATGATTTTTCAAGAAGTTGTTGGGTGTATTATCTGAAGGAGAAAGCCGAGACATTTGGGACCTTTAAGAAGTTTAAGATTGTGATTGAGAAGTCAACCAGACAACATGTTTAGGCACAGAAGTCGGACAGGAGAGGAGAATACTTGTCAAATCAGTTCAAAGGTTACTGCAAAGAGCACAAGATAAGGAGATATCTGACAGAATCCTACACTCCACAACAAAATGGAGTTGCAGAGAGAAAGATCAGGACCATTCTAGACCTAGTTTGTCCTATGCTCAAGATAAAAAATATGCCAAAGAAATTTTGGACGGAAGTTGTGTACTATGTAGTGTACATCAAGAACCCACAAGAGCTATGGAGCTTCACAAGTCAAATGTGACCCATTTTAGTGTTCGGGAGAGTGGCATACGTGCATGTACCAGAACCGAAGAGAACCAAGTTCAAGGACAAGAGCAAGAAGCTTGTGTTCATAGGCTATGACGAGAAGTCGAAAGCCTACAAGTTCTACGATCCTATTGAGAACAAGCTCATAGTACGTCAGGACATGGAGGTGAACGAGGAAGCTAGCTGGGACCGAAAGAACCAACAAGAGGAGCTTACCGAGGAAGGAATATTAATTCCTTTTCAGGTTGACAAAGCGTCAGGAAGCTCAGATGAAGAGTCTAATTTGGGAAGTTCAGAAGAATCCGAACCGAGGAACCCAAGATACGAAACCTGCAAGACTTGTAAGAGACTACATCTGAGGTGCACCTAGTGCGCTTGTTGGCCGATGTCGAGACAGTCTCATTCGAAGAAGTTGTTCGTGACCAGAAATGAAAGGAAACCGTTAATGAGCAGATCAAGGCGACCGAGAAGAACAAAAATTGGGATTTGATTGAGTTGCCGATGGGGGCACAAGGCCATTGTAGTGAAGTGAGTATACAAAAAGAAGATGAACTCACGAGAATAAGTAGAAAGATACAAAACGAGACTAGTGGTTATGGGTTATAGGCAGAATGTCGAGATTGACTAAAACGAGGTATTCGCACCAGTTACTCGCATGGAAATAATTTGACTAATGATTTCGCAGGCAACATAGTTGGAATGGTCGATCTATCAGATTAACGTAAAGTCGGCATTTTTGAATGAAGTACTCGAACAAGATGTGTATGTTGAACAACTTCTCGGGCACATGAAGTCTGCAAAAGAGCATGAGATGCTCAGGCTGAGAAAAACATTTTACGTATTGAAGCATGCATCGAGAACTTGGAACATGAGGATAAAATCGTACTTCATGCAAAATGGTTTCTCATGGTGTCCTTTCAAGCATGATATCTATGTGAAGCTTCGAAATGGTGAACTCTTGATTGTCGCATTGTATGTGGATGATCTGATCTTCATGGGAAACATCCAAAGGCTCATATAAGATCTTGGGTTATTTTATACGAAAACTAACGAGTTCAAACTTACAAGTTATGTGGACATTGATTAGTGCGACGATATAGATGATCGAAAGAGCATCACGTACTTCACGTTCTGCATGGGAGGCACAACCTTCACATGGTTGTCAAAGAAGCAACCAATTGTCACACTCTCAACATGCGAAGTCGAGTACGTGGCAGCATCACACAGTGTATGTCATGCTATATGCCTGAGAAACTTGTTGCATGATATGAAGTTCCCACAACACGAGACAACCGAGATTCGAGTAGACAACAAGTCAACAATCGAGTTAGCGGAGAATATGGCTCATCACCGAAGGAGCAAACATATTGATGTGAGATTCCACTCTATTCGGGAACACATCAATGATGAAGAAGTACGGATGGTTCATGTGTAAAGCAATGATCAAGCTGCAGACATCTTAACCAAGGCTCTGCCAAAGCCTTTATTCGAGTACTACAAGCATATCATCAGGATGAATAATATTCGAAACTTGAAATTAAGGGAGGATGTTGAAAGTAGTAATTCTGTTGTAAGAAGTGTAAGAAGCCGAGGGCTAAGAACCCGAATGACAACAGGATGAACTCGAAGAAGAACTCGATAGTTCAAGTGCATGCCGAGATGGCAATTTCGATAAGCCGAGAGCAAAAATGACTCGGGAAAATCAATCTGAAGTCACTCAAGAAGACAACTCGAGATGAAGACCGAGCTGATCGAGCCAAAATGTACAATCTGACAGGAAGTCGCCGAAGTCATAGACATCACGCATAAGCATTTTAAAACAGTAACATTAATTAGCTATAATAGGCTATGCATAGTAGGATATAGACTTAAGAATTTTGAATGATTATATCTTTAATATAAATAGAAATAAAATGTAGATAGAAATATGAGCAAAAATATGGTGCATGCGCATGCATCGTGCTTGCGCATCAAGACTCTACGATGTGCATCGAAATTTGTAGAGATTCGTGCGCATCAAATCTCGATGCACATCAGAGAGTCCAGATGCGCAAGCACGGTACCACATGCACCTAGGGAAAGTCTAAAGAGTCGGACCGGGCCTAAAGGGCCTACAAAAGGACCGGGTAAGGGCGGGATCTAAAGAGGGCTTAATAGGGGTCGGGTAATAAGAGCTTTGTTCTAAAGAAATATGTCCGGCCCTTATCAAGCCCTCGGGGTTGCAGAGGGCCGGATCAGGGTCGGGTAATAAGGGCTTTGATCTATTTTTTAATTTTTTTTAATTGTGAAATGGTTGATAAGGGTCTGAGGGGCTTGCGTGGATAAGGGTTGCAGAGGGTCGGATCAGGGCTGGATGGGGTCGGGGCTTGAAAGGGTCGGGTAAATAGGGGCCTGTATTTTTGAAATAAGGCCCGACCCTTTCAAAATCTTACTAAGGGTCGGATCAGGACCGAATTTGACAAGGACTTTATAGGAGCTGGACTGGAGGCCGAGAGCTTATGGCATATCCCTACATGCACCATAATTTCACACTTGAAATATAAAGAAGCGGATTCCCAACCCTCCCAATCCTCAAACTAGATCTTCTACCACGC